>CM034349.1:84763225-84888055 GCA_019925275.1 Mytilus edulis | reverse complement strand
ATTCTACAGCAATGAATATACACGTATAAACAATTAGTATGGTGAACCATTTGTATAAGAAGATTAAACTACAACATCGTCAGCTTTTTAAAAGTCACTTATAGTTCGATCTGTCTTCTAAAGAGGGCGATGTAAACGACCAATATTTTACCCCAAAATAACCAGTAACTAAATATCCGTGATTATATCTTGTAACAATTTAAGGTGTCGTAGGATCGTCTGGTCTTATCTTTTATACATCAAAGTCAGTGAAATTAATTATTTTATTTCCATTTACAGATTTATAAAGTGTATATATTGTATGTCTGATTGGTTAACAAAACATACAAAACTTATCTATACTCAAATATCATATTGAGCAATTTTAAATTCAACTATCAAGTACCAGTTATCTTTAGGTAGATAAGTTTATACAGTATACAATATTTATATTGTTAAAATGTTACATACATGTGTTTGAATCATATTCATTCTGTCTTTCCTCATCATCTGAACATACTCCATAATATCAACGTGACCTACTTTGTTGCCATACTCATAAAGGGCATCGATAGCAATGAATGTACCTGTTCTCCCTATACCAGCACTGAAACATATATATCAGATATACATAATTATAGCAGTAATATATTATACATATGTTGAGTTTTGAAATCCTGAGGATTTTCAAATTGAATCTGATGTTTTCAATATATGCATTGTTTTAAACAGGCATGTTGCAAAATTTAATATAATCTAAACTTTAATTTTATGAGAGAAAACAATTTTTAATGAAATTCATAACAAGTCTGACAGTACATCCGAATACTATTTGATATAAGTTTTGAATGATATGATGCATGGATGATCTGAGGAATGTGGAATTTGAAATATCAAAGAACACACTTACTACTCATAGAATTTAATATATGGACAGTTGATTTACCTTTTTATACTGCAACTAGTTGTGTTAACTTCTTCAATATAGTAACACAGCAATATGTTTTACAATGTCAATTTCATCATGGAACACTTTTTTCACAGTCAGAGATTCATTAAGGGATGAAAATAAGTTTTAAATGTGTGTTTCTATTTAAATAGCTATCAATTTTTTTTATTTAAGTTGTAGTATAAAAAAAATATTAGGTCAATGAAAGAAAAATATCAACTTGTTTGTACTTGTTTGTACTCGGTGGAACCTCGCCCTTCCCAAGTTTCTAAGCCTGATACAAAAAGTTGATATTTTTCTGACATTTACCTAATATTGTATATTAACGCGTATCATCTCATTTATATTTGACTTGTACAGTTCCATAATACTCATGAATTTAAACGTGTCACGACAATAGTATATGAACTTCTGCTACAAATAACATTTAATCCAATTATTACCACTCCCCTTTTTTCGACTAAAAAGTCAATAAACGTGTAGTCCATCCTTTTCATTCCTGTCTTACAATTATATAATTTCAATAAGTTGCTTACAATTCATTATTGTGATTCTAAACATGGTGCAAATGTAACGCTTTAAAAAAATATTTGTTAAGGTAAAAACAGAACATTGATACATATTGAGTTGGTTGTAAACATGAAACTAAAGTTAATGACTCTTGAACACAAATAATGTATGATCTTGAAATTTGAATTGTCAGAATTCGAAGTATTTTTTTTTTTTTTGCTTTGATGAACTATCAGTTGACAAAAACAATTTTCTGTATATATAGCTGAAACAATTTCATTATCAGTATCAATAGACGCGTCAATTTAATCTAGCTTACTCTGGCCATCAAACTAAATCTTCTATCATACCATATTATTATTGTCATTTTTCTAATAATCCTTATTCACCCGTTTTGATTTTGTATTCTTGAATAAGCTTGAATTTAAATTCAAGACCGATCAGTAACTAGTTAATTGCATTAGCAAAGCGTTAGTTTTTCAATTAATAATAAAATAATTTGTCTGCCTCTCAGCATGCCAATACAGGTTTACAACTGTAGTTTTGTATAAAGACAAATGCATAATTATCTAAACGCATGCAAGACAATCGCTCATGTTTCCAAATCCGATTTATAAATGACAAATTATATATAAAAAATGTCTTGTCGTTGTGTTCATTTATAGAAATATCTCCATACTGTTTCTTTAAGAAATTACCACATAATATAAGACTCGTGAAGAAAATTACATAATGTCAGGTAACTAAACACACCTGCAGTGCACCAGTGTTGGTCCACTATTACGACATTTTTCACTTCTGACTTTTCGGTAAAATTTCACCAATTTGATGCTATCTGGTACACCATGATCCGGCCACTGTGTAAAATGGAATTGGTGAACTTTCCGTTCCTGTTTATTCTATCAATACAGAAAATAACATCATCTCAAGAACTTTTGTGCAATAATTTATTGGGTACCTAACACAATTCATACTTAAAAAAATGCATAATTTATTCTTCAATTTTTTTTTTACAACAAAACTTTAAACAAAAATATATATTTCAAATAAAGCAGCAATCGATGTATCGATTTTCTGTCAAAAAGAATGATTTGTATATTTCATTTGTAATTGTGCATTAGTCATACCAAATGTAAGTTCTTTAAAATGTTACTAAAACAGTGTATGTTGCTCGAAAGATATGCTTATAAAGAGTAAATTTGAAGTGTTTAAATGTTGCATTTCTATATTTTAAATTCTAACTGAACAGCATTAATGTTAAAAATAGTGTTGTCTACAACAACAAATAAAACAAAACTGTAAATGTAAGGTTGTCTTTTATTAATAAAATGCTAAGGATTTAATGTATCTTCATATGACGATTCATTTCCTATAACATAAACTGCGCAAAAATGGTTACTGTTATATGTATCATAGTAATCTGCATAATGTGATTGCTCGACTTATGTCCACAATGTGTGCTTTTTATATAGATTAGACCGCTGGCTTCCCCTTTGAACGGGTTTACATTAGTAATGTTGGGCCCTTTATAGCTTTTTGTTCGGTGTGAGTTTAAGCTCCGTGTTGAAAACCGTACTTTGTCTATAATGATTTACTTTTATAAATTTTGACTTGGATGGAGAGTTGTCTCATTGGCACTCATACCACATCTTCCTATATCTTTTTACAGCATGTTTGATATATTCTGTAATATAAACCATTACTGTTTTGTTTTTCCTTTGTATACGCCTGTTCACATGACGTATTATCGTTTACTGTTGTTTGTCCGTTCGTTCGTTCATCGCCATCATGTCGAACATTAACTCAAAATAAATTCACCAATTTGCGAGAAACTTTTGCAAATAATTTATGTGTATCTACATGAACTCCCTTACGATTTTTATCAATTTTAGATTTTATGTTTACGAATTATTGGGGTTTAATTCATTACAAAACAGAGGATTTTCTAGTTTTCAGATAATAACTTATAAATGCTTTGACAGTTTCCCTGAAACTTTGGTGAATTGTTTTTATTTATTGACGTAAGCTCCTTTTCAATTCTTATAAATTTCAAATTTTAAGTTTACTGGTTTGATGCGAGGTTTTATTCATAAATAAATGGAACTCTCCAGTTTTCGGAAAATAACTCACAGCAGTTTACATGAAACTTTAGTAAATTGTTTTATATATTGTTCTAAGCTACCATTTGGTTTTTATGAATTTTAGATTTTCGTTTCTGATTTATGGAATTTTATTCATAAAAAGGGGTGATTTTCAAGTTTTTGGACGATATCCTTAAAGTGCTTTCAGCAGATTTTCTTTAACCTTGATGACTGGTTTATATCTATCAAAATATTTGTGTTTTATACATTTCTGAGATAACATTGACAATGTATTGAACTTAATTCTCTGATCACATGACGAGCGCTCATAGTGCATCTGTTTATTAGCCATGGCATCGTCAATTAATTTATGACTGATGAGTTTGAATGTCCCTCCGGTAATTTGTGACTCACAATTATTATCTTCTAAGTTTGTTGTGAATAGACGTTATTTATATACATTAACAAAAGTTTGAATGTAACTGTTCTTATTATATTATAGTTACCATTTTATTGTGCAGAATAATAAGTCTATACGAATAAACTGTGTAATGAATCTCCTCTTTCATTGTAAGTCTATAATTGTCCACAACAATTGCCCTGTTGATGTTTTGAGGCCAATACTGTTCACATTTTTTCTAAAATTTTGAAATTTCAAGATAAAGGAGACATGAAAATAAAAATAGCATATTATTTCCCATATGTTGTATAACTTGTTCTACATGTAATTTGTTTATACATGTACGTAACCCTATGCCTATAGAAAAATGCAATTAACAGATTCATAATGTATTGTTTACTCGAATGTAAAAATGGGCCACTTGTCTAAATGACAGTACTATATGTAAAGTGACAACCCAACAAATAACCCAACATTGTTCCATCGCCATGACTACGTTTGTTAGTTTCAAAGACACATTTCCTAGATGATTTGAGATTAACATTAATGTATAAACCTAGAGATTCGTGCTCACAGTTACACAACGTGATACAAGATGTGTATGTATTTGTTTTTAACTAACATACAATATCTGCTCTAAATGATTATACATTATCCTTGGTCATCTCAACAGCATTGATGTTCTCGCTTGAGTCGGGACGGAGAAAGGGCAAGAAGCAATCAAGTTGAGTTAACCAATGATAATCTGTTTATCGCTATTTTTTTGGCGTTTGGTTGCTCATTTCAGTCACCCTGCCTTATTTATAATTCCTTTAAGAGAAGGAAAAAAGTGTTATATATGTTATTCAGGTCTCAGACATATATGCTGTGATATTCCCGGCTTAGAGTTTATATCCCCTGAGCCGAAGGCGAAGGAGATATAAGCCCTAAGCCGGGAATGTCACAGTATATACCCTCTCTGAGACCTGAATAACACATATATTACGGATTACCCCTGACTTAATGTTATTTTCCAGTGCAGATATTTGTTTACAACACATAAATAAGTTGAAAAACCCAACCTGATATGTTCGGCATACATGAAGAATTTTCTAATTTGCTGTGAACATAATTTTATCGTGTATGTAATAATTTATAATAACACTTTTAACATTAATTTTAAGTATTAAAAGTGTAAATTGCGTGATCTTGTATGAAATGTGGTATTGACTGAAGCACGTCATTATTTTCCCTCTGTGAGCCTCTGACAGTCTGATAGCTTTTGACTACGTCACATAGTAACCGGTGTTATGATGACGTTTTTGAGGTTCTAAATAATAAAAACGTCGTATATACCCCGGCAGTTTCCTGAATATATACTGACATCTCTGTGTTGTTATCCAATCACAAACCTCGACACATTTGTAATCCGTAATATATATTTATATATTCTCTGCCCTATTTACAATTCATTAATAAAAAGAAAAAAGTATATATATATATTCAACCGGTAAACATCTTTTCTGAAACACAAAAATTTAAACTATAAACGAAGAATATTAAAGTCCTAATGAAAATCAAAATATGCAAAGTGAAATGTATTCAGACATATAACACATGACTAGACAATGACAGTTATTTCCTTTTAGCTCTGTTTTATGAATACATTGTATATATAAAATAGATAAAAATGGCCTTTGTAAATTTATTGATACTTTATCATAAGATACAACTGTTATCAGAATTTTGTAAATACTTGATACATACCCTTCTCTCTTCTAGTTTTGTGACCATCACTATTTTGCCAACTTTCTCCTGCCAGATCATGTGCCAAAAATCTCTTACAGTATTCGGTTTTGGACCTTCAAGTACAAACATAATTTTATACAAAACTGAAATTATAGTAAATACAGTTATCGGAAGATATTACAAAAAAATGACAATAAAATAGTTATAGTTATAACAAAAAAGAAAAAGAAAGAAGAAAAATATTACTACGAGGAAAATAATAAAAAAAAAAGTGCCTTATTAAATGGTAAAATCAAAAGCTCAAACGAATAAAATAAAATAAAATACACCTGTCAATTTTTTGCCTTGGCACATGAATTTTTAAATGGCGATGTCATTAAGCATCAGTCTTTAACAGAGGTGCTTAAAAGAATTTGGAATGAAGAATTAAACCACATACAATAAAATCATAGAAATTAGGTAAGCAAAATATTGGCTAAAACAAATTTCTGAAACAAACCTTGTGATGCTATGTATGCCCTTTCTTTGTCATAACTCTGAAATGAAATGAATGAACTATGTCAAATTGCTATCTAATTAGTGAAATTTAAAATTACGAGTTCTTCAGATTTAATGAGGCATCGGTCGTTTTTTGTATGCTCAGCGTTCAATTTATTTTTTACATTAACATTTAATGTACGTAAAAAATTATATGATTTAAAACAATAAACGTTTATATCTTACGTCAATATAACTAGCGTTTATATAATCATGCTTGGTATTTCCCGTCAAAATAATCCGTGAATGGTCATCTGTAAAACAATGATAAAACACTTGTTAAATCGTTTTCATATATTTAGTTTATGTCTTTGAGCGAGTTACTTAAATTCATTAAAACTGATTCAGTAATGCAGAGGTATAACGACACAGAACTTCCAGTCATGCATATTTTTAAGTCGTTGTTTTTTTGATATTAAGCAATGGTATTTTATGAATTACTATTAGGGTATTGAACCGTTGTACATGCTTGCCCTTTCCCGTATGGACATGTGCGTCATTAAACGGAATTCACTAGACAAAACGATAACTCAAGATGAATAAATACAATGAACTATATTCTACGATTTAATGAAAGCAAAATTGCCTAACATACGTAACGGGACATGAGGGTGCTTAAACGGATTTTATTTTAATTAACCTGGTGTTTTGCATATAACATGTATAACATATACTGCATAACAATGCGATAATAAAGATTTTATCATGTTTATGTAACTGAATTTTCAAAATAATGGAATTTTATGCAATTTGCATATAAGTGAGCGCTTTAAAAAGCTTCATAACCAGGTTTAATCCACCTTTTTGTACAAAACGAAGTGTCGATACCAAATCAGGAATACAACAGTTGTTTGACATATGTTACATGAACTTAAGTTGTTAGTTTTGCAATCATATTTTTTTATTCCGTTTTGGATGTTCATTACCGTTAGAATTGTTTTTGAATTTTAGCTTTCCTAAAATTTCATTAAATTAAATGGTAAGTAAAAGTAGTCACAGCAGAACCGAACATTTTACTTGATTAAACCACATGGAACTGTTTTGACATTTCAATGCAATATTAATACCCGATCAATCCATGGTCTACTGTGTACATGTTAAGTTTAAATGATTACATATGGACACATAACAATACTTAGAATATATACATACATGGCCAAGTTTTTAGGAAACGATTCTTAAGTTTGTTTTCTTCTTTGGAACCTTCGTCGTGTGCATGAACAAGTCCTTTTGGAAAAATCTGTAATAATTGAAAATGAGATTATACCACCTTTTTCAAACTTACTCAGTACTTGTTGCATTATAAATGTCACTTAATTATAAAAAACAACGACACCAGTAGATTGAAAACAGGCAACGCACTTTTAAAGATATTTATATAATGTTAGGAGTTGATTTGCCATGGTTATTGTTTGGTACATATCAAGAATTTGAATATGTATGCAGTGAATGTGTTGTTAATGATCTATAAGAAGTTTAAATGTTGTTTTCTTTGAAAGCAAATCATGATACAAAAATCGGTAGTTTTATAAGAAAACTTTTAGATATGTTAGAAATAAAATTGCAACAAGGATTTATTGTTGTTGTTGTAGCCTTCTTCCAAAAGTATAAATAATAATTGTTGCGATAACTATCGAGTGTGGCAAATCTAAAATGAAACATTGACGACTGACAGTAAATACTACGATAACTTGACATCAATCTGTTGTTCGATTTGTAGACTCTTTTTTCAAGAACCAACGGATAACTTTAGTTAATTTACCATGTATTCCTTACTTTCTGTAAACTATTGCAGGGCTACATATAGAGAAGAACCGTAAGAATATAATAACTTTCGAGCATGGGAGATTCCATCGACAAATACATTTATAGGTAAATTATTTTTATCTGCTTAAGTTGATTTCTCTGATGTATCATCAAAACTTATAATGGATGGTAATTGTACACGAAACTGATTCAGTTATACAATTTGTAGAAAATGACGGATTCAGAGAAGTCTCTCGTTGAGCTCGTTGAGTATTGTTTACCAATTCATTTGCCTGTAATCAAATCTTTTACTAACTAACTAACCTTGTATTCATTATCAAAGCCATTCTCTTTTCTTTTCTCGCTAATAACTGTCTTAAGTTCTGATATTGATATTTTATGTTTCGATTGTTCAGCAGCTATATTAGTGTAAACTCCTCCTCCTTCATCTTCTTCATTGTATTCTTCTTCTTCTGGTAATTGATCATTTCCTTCACTATATCTGACTTTGCCTGCGTTTGTGCCAGACAAAGATATTTGAATATCACCGACAGATGTTGCACAACCCATATTTGCATATCCGTCTTCCTTCTTTTGAATGATTTCCTGATCTTAAAAATGAAGAAGATAACAGTTTCAACTTTAATAATTCTATATCGATTTATTGGAATTTTGCAGAAATGCATATGTTTGAAGTTGCGCAAATTTATCGAGTATCATCATGAAGAACATAACTGATTCTTAAAGATACCATAAAACGACGACCTATTCGACAAAAAGGAACATATATCATAAAGATGCGTTGAAATAAATCATGACAGTCAAAACATAATTTCACTGTTGACATACAACGACAGTTTATTCAAATAATTTAACTCACTGAAATATGTATTCCCCTCTGCTCGCTTAAGTACTTCATTATCACTGGAAAATCTATCTTGTTGCGGCGTTGACCTCCGTCTGAAAACAATAAGATCAACCATGCATATTATTTTGGCCATACACCTTTTTGATACACTATGCTACTGTTTTACCCATGATGCTCGTTTTTTCAGAAGAAAAAAAACCTAAAGCAATTGAAAGGTACCAATTGATTATTAATTGATTTATGAAGTTAAGAAATATTGGCTGCTTATATCAAAAAAAGATTATTTCAAACATTAGTCATAAAATAGTTATTGTGCATATATTGCCTTGTAAATTTAAGCGAATTTTCGACGTCATCAATATCACAGTCATAGAAATACCTTAAACATTTTTCAATTTATTAGAGCGACGATGGGAAAATCAAAATGGAATCCCGAAAAAGAAACTGAAACTAGAGAAAAGTGTAAAAACAAAACAAAAAACACGAACACAACATTTTTGTAATACATTAAATTGCTTTCAAACAAAGTAAAGCAAACAAATGCAGCTTTTACAAGAAGAATAAATATAAAAGTAACACGCAACCAAATTGGATACAAATTAAAGTAAAAGAAAAGTATGAATATGTAATTGAAACTAACACATTAAAATGACTGGAAGGAAAAAATAGAATCTTGAATAATATGTTTAAGGTTGAAAGGAAAGCACTAAATCGTCTTACATGTAGGTAAGAAGTTATGTTAATTATGTTTACCCTCATCATATTCTCAATCTTAATGTCGTACGTCAGAAACATGGATGTCAGTGGCTGTCGTTGGTTCATGTCAGCCGTATTTGTTTTTCAAAAATCGTACTGTTGTAAATAAGGCCGTTAGTTTTCTAAATAGTATTGTTTCAAATTTTTCATATCGGGGCTTTTTATTGGCTTCGTTATTATATCAATTTTCTCAACTATTAAAATCCGCACAGTAGCCTATAATTGCTAACATCCACTCCTTTTAAACTTCGGTGGATACTTGTTTCATTGGCAACTATACAATATATCCTTTTTTTTTTATAGTGTAGGTGTTTTTCAACATTGATATGTCAATACAATTTACCTGTAGAAAATAACTGCAAGAACCACTACCACAATAACTATAATGACACCACTTATACTTCCTCCAATAGCTGGACCAGAACCTGCTTGCGACTTCTGATTGTCTATTGAAAGATTTTGTTTTTAAATATTATTGTAATCTAAAAATTATTGAAAACTTCGTAAGCAGAATTTATGAAGATGCTATTTTCCGTCTTTTAAACCAATTAGATTGAAACCATTAACCGATGAACATTTAATTATAAACAACCAATGTTAACTTAAATGAAGGAGAATACTTAAAAAACTCTAATCTGTGATTTATTCTACTCTGAATATATTATTCACCCAACTGGTCATTTAATTTTTGGTTATTGAAAAATAATTCAACATGAACACCTCCTGAAGATGATCATGATGGTTTCCATAAAAAGAGCAATAACACATCAGTTAATACCATAGCTAACATACTCAAAGTTTCCACAGAGGAAAACGCCAGACCTCGGGCAAAACGAGAAAATTTGTAATCTATGTAAATGATAACCTTAGTCAGTTTATTCAAAGAAAAATGTAGCTGTGAAATGTCTTCCATCGCTTAACGATAAATTTGTTATTGCTCTTGAAGTCAAATCTTTCAACAATACTTTTTAAGTAAATAATTCATATTAAAAAACGTAAGTATTGATTGCGTCGTTGAATATTCCATTATGCAACGCTTACACACGTGACCACTTAATGTGTTTGTACATGTTGCATATGACACCTAAACCTCACACAACGCTGTAGAAATATAGATCTATTGTCGGCTTCTCTGCATGTTCTACTAAGAAATATATCGTTAGATTGACACAAAATATTGCGTTTCTCATTAACAATATAGGGTTTTTTTTAATTTTAAAGTAGTATTTTTCAGCATCTCGTAAGCATTCATATTGAGTAACAATGTGATGTCCTGTTCCTTGTAGACCTTTGTATACCTTCGCAACAAATAGTTGGGGAGAGAGGGGCATATTGTGTTACCCTTTTCCGTTCGTCGATCCGTCCGTCTGTCGCGCTGTCGGACATTTCGTCTGTCCCATTATTGGTATATAGCAAGATAACTCCTATGCCTCCTACAGCTTGATTCTTATGAATTGTTACCTTTGTTAGCTGTGTGTATGTATATTAAAGGTATGCATGTTGGCAGGGGTTTGATTTATATCAATATTCGCTCTTCTGGGAGACAGTTAAAAGAACATATTTTAACTTCTCCTACAGTGAACCATAGACCTATGTACTCCCACGGCCAACTTTGTGTATTTTTAAATAACAATTTGCATCAATTGTGTCGTCAAGAAACAATATTATAACTGGCCTGTTATATTTCTAGGATTTTGATTCTATGACGCACGTCGTGACAAAACCAGTAGCCAATAGGTTATGCTAACTTATAACTTAAACAAGACAGGTGCCACATGTGGAGTAGGATCTGCTTACCCTTCCGGAGCAACTGAGATCACTCCCAGTTTTGGTGGGGTTCGTGTTGCTTAGTCTTTAGTTTTCCATGTTGTGTCTTGTAAACTATTATTTGTCTGTTTGTCTTTTTCTTTTTAGCCATGGCGTTTTCAGTTTATTTTCAATCTAGGAGTTTGACTGTCCCTTTGTTATCTTTCGCCGCTTCTTTATACACTTGAAGTTACACATGGGAAATTAACGCGCGTTTACCGTAATTCCATGGTTGCTTCTTGTGGTACATGTATATTAAATTGTGTTGATTATCCATGATGTCTGTAATTAAATATTTAATCCAATAACGATTTTATCTTATCATGCCGATAATTTGTAGTCGTTTATGCCCGCGTCACACTGTCCCGAATTTTACGCCGATGGCAACACGATTATGGAAATTTTCAAAATCAGGACTGATCTATTCAGATCGGGCTATTCGTAGTGCCATCTGTACCATCGTGAACCATCGGCCACTTTTTCTAGCCTTCGGGGACAACTTCGGGAAGGGTTCTTAATTTTTTAACATGTTAAAAAATCCCCGAAAGTGCGTCCGATGTTGAGGATTCGTATTGAGTTCGTATAACCATCCTCACCATTGTAATGTCACCGGGAATGCATCTTTGAACATCGTATTGCATTCGTGTTGCCATCGTTTCCATCGGGCAGTTTTGACATTACGATGTCTACACGAATGAATCACGAAGCTACCCGAAGGTCTTACGATGGCAACACGACTTCATGAAGACCTCGTAATCCCGTCGTGTTGCCATCGAATAAAAGTACGAAGTCGACAAGATGGAACAACGACGGCAATAATTCCAGCTAAATGTAAGTTAATTTTCGCGCTAAAATACAGTTAAAGTGCCATGCGCGAAATGCACTGGTCATTCAATACGACAGTTAAGAAAGACGTTCACAAAACATGGAGCTCATATCATATGATTCTATGAGAACAAGAAAGGCGACAGCGTTGTTTCTATTAATTCAAATGGAACAAGAAGAGCAGCTATTTCAGGCTCATGACATACTTCTACAAGTAAAATAATATTTTTTGTCAATTTTTCATATCAAGTAACATAATGAAAATCATAAACGCGCCTCGTACACCAACACTGCAGGTACACGTATATAGGGAACCAAACTTTTTCTTCATTATTCTGATTTTTTATGTATCGTCTGAGCTGTTGTCACACAAATGTTAACTCCATAACCGTTTTGATTTCTATATGTCATATTTTGCCGCATTTGTTGCTTTCCCCCTCATCCTTCCTTTTGTCTATATTATTATGATATTCTCCTGGAAAGAGCTCTTTTTGAATAAAAGGGATCAACGAACCCATTACCTTACCTTTAAGATAGATCAGTAAACATTGGCATAATTAATTATGGGTGATTATTTAGACTAGTGCACACATTTTACAGTTCAAACAAGACAATGCCGATCGTGGCATCCCATCGTATGTAACATATTGGTGACAAATATGGACACTATATGTGTATATGACACATGCAGAAAATGGTAAATTTAATATACATATTTGATACATAAACTATTTTTTTAGAAATCAACCAAAACATTCAGTAACTGGAAATACCTTTAATATTGTCTTTAGAACCAGCAGGTAAAAAAATGAGCAACCAATTTCCTGTGTATTATGCTATTTCAAGGAGAAAAAACAAGTCCATCTGCATGACCTTGGCCTTGAACGTAAAAAAATGTCAGATCATTACATGGAGGAACAATATACCAAATGTGGTTAAAATCTTTTGAAGCATATTGGTTTTAGAGTGTCCACAAGGATGATATTGCCTTGTATTACAACTGCAACTGTGACCTTGACCTTTGAACTTTAAAGTCAATAGCGCTTAAGATATTCTTAACGAGTAACACCATACCAAGATTTGAGCATTTAAGTTCTAGAGTGTCCATAACAATTTTATCTACACGCAACTTACATAAATGTACATTATAATATATATTCAATATTGATCAAACAATTTAAAACGCGGGATGCCTTCGGCATATAATTTAAATGCATAGTAAGCTGTACACGACGTCTTTTAGACATCGTATGACCATCGCGCCATCACCATACTCCATCGTGTAGCCTTCGTAATCCATCGTGTAGCCTTCGTGATCCATCGTGTAGGCTTCGTCTGAGATATGAAGCTTAAATACCCGTCTTCGGTTAACCTTTGTATGTCCATCTTTTGCTATCGTATATAATTTCAGCACCATCGTATAGACTTCGTTATTAATCGTACTTCGTGCTTCGGTCACGTTTTTGTATTTTAACGAGATCGGGACCAACTTCGTACGAACGTACAATTTTCGCATTCGGGTGTCTATCGTATATAAAAATCGGAACAGTGTGACGCGGGCATTACGCAATTGCATAACTTGGCTGCCACATTTTCAATGAATAAGACTACTGACCTGCATGTAGCTATGCAAATAATTTAGTTGATGTTACACCGTGTATGAAGTATCTCGCACAACATTGCGCGCCAATTTTACTCAATCCAGTTTCTCTGTCTCTGGATTACAAACGTCATGTATTTGAGAACATGTAAGGTTAAACCAAAGATAATATCCTAGTTCTGTTAACAATTTGGAATTAACACTTTTTTAAATGATGAAAACACGTTACTTTCACGTTACAGTTTGTGGTCGAATTACTCTTACAAAAAAAGCCAGAATCAGACAGGATATCAGTTCGTTATCTACATTCATATCCGTAAAATCTCAAAGAAAGTCCTACATTGACTTTGTCATAATACAGTTACTTCAGAGTTGAGTACGGAGGCATCAGTTTGTCTAATTCTACATTGTACATTCATTTTAATCGAATTTCCTTAAAAAACTAGTTGAAGTGCTAGATATTATTTTTTATTTATATCTATATAAGGGATCCGAAGGTTTTCTTTAAAAAAAAAGGTATGTTTATAAATCAGAAGGAACATTATACATGTATTTATAATTTTTGGGTCACTTTGTTGTTGTTTTACCGATGTTAACCCATTGGTTCTTTAATACATATGAAGTATAAAAGTATCCCTCCTCACCTTTAATTGTGCAGACTGAACCACTAAATCCACCTTTGCATCCAGCTTCACAACTGCCATTCAATTTATTACATGAATTGTTATAACAATTTCCACAAAACTGTATACAATTGAATCCAAAATAACCGTGGGTACATTCTGAAATATTATCCATTTACTTTTAAAAATCTTTAAACATGTTTAAAGTGATCATGCATTATTAAATAATAGATCGGTGAAACGTATCTGGTCAACCAAAGTTGTCGCCAGTTCATATATACCAGTTCAATGTGTTCTCCCTTCTTTTTTTATTTTTATCTCTATATTTTTGTTTGTTTGCTGACACATTGTATTCAATATTATGGAACTGTCTGCAACTATCATTCATGTGAAAGGTTTAACAAGCAATAAAATCAGGTTTATGTGCGTATTGTTATGCGTTTACTTTACTACATTGGTTAGAGGTATAGGGGGAGGGTTGAGATCTCACAAACATGTTTAACCCACTGCATTTTTGCGCCTGTCCCAAGTCAGGAGCCTCTGGCCTTTGTTAGTCTTGTATTATTTTAATTTTAGTTTCTTGTGTACAATTTGGAAATTAGTATGGCGTTCATTATCACTGGACTAGTATATATTTGTTTAGGGGCCAGCTGAAGGACGTCTCCGGGTGCGGGAATTTCTCGCTACATTGAAGACCTGTTGGTGACCCTCTGCTGCTGTTTTTTATTTGGTCGGGCTGTTGTCTCTTTGACACATTCCCCATTTCCATTCTCAATTTTATTAAATCAGTATGTTTTACATAAGGAAACGCAGATACCAAGTCAGGAATATGATAGCTGTTTTCGATTCAAACTATGTGTTAAAACGTTTACGTTCGATAGGATTAGAGAGATGCATTTAACATAGTTACACATTTATAAACGGAACTCTATAGGGATTTGATAAAAATCTGTGAAGTTTAAAAATTAAATAGGTTTCTTTTCTTTTGTTACTGCATGCTCGTGTGTGGTATCAGATTCGTATGACTGAGGAAGCAAGTCTGCAAGGTGACGTGTATTTTTGATATTCAAAGGACTGCCAATTAACCATTGCAATAACAGAATTACGAATAGAATGAAATTCAAAACAGTGTGGCTATGGCCATTGATTGACACATTAAATTCATCCATTGACTGGGACAATTTACGTGAACGTTTGTCTGTAACGACCACTGTTCACGACGTACCTACGATAGACATTTAAACTGTGGGGTCACCAAAGGTTTCTTAACGCCTTTAATTATAAAAATAATTCGAAAAATTAATCAGGAATAACCTTCATGTTTTGATTTATATAATTGATAAAATCAAAACATCGTGTTATTTCTGATTAATTTTTCGAATTACTTTATTAAGGTGTTGAGAACCTTTGGTGACCCCATAGTTCAAGTGTCTTTAAAAAGTACATAGTGAGCAGTGGTCGTTACATACAAACGTTCACCTAAATTGTCCCAGTCAATGGATGAATTTAATGTGTCAATCAATGGCCACAGCCACACTGTTTTGAATTTCATTCTATTACAAACAACATCAAATATTGTGTATGTTTACCTTGATCGCACGAGTCACCACTCCATCCCTTTGCGCAATCGCCGTCAGGACATTTGCCAGTTAATGCATTGCATGATATGGTAAGACAGTTACACATCTCATTACAATTAGTTCCAAAATGCCAATCTTCACACGCTTCAAGAGAAAACAATTTCAGGGTAATCTCATGCATATAATGCCCAAATATGAGACAATATTATACCTAAAAATAATTTGTGCGATTGAAGATATTTTTATGTGTAAAACTTTGTATGAAGGATTATATAACAGTGCATTAATCATACACAAATAAAAATTTCAATTTAATCTGCTTGCAAATCAAAATTAAATGTTTAGCATATTTAGTTGACAGCGAAATATGTTTTAAAGTCAGATTCAAAAGTACATGTAACATGCTTATGTTAAATTCTTGTGAATCCAATTCATAATATTCTTGTTTACAAATGATGATAATCCAATCAAAAACTGATATGCTATTACATACTCCAAATGTTATAAATTATGTATCAATATATACATACGTTCTAAGTACAAAGATAAATTCATAGTTAATTATCTTCAGAGTGAATTACACTAAAATGAAAACGGTAATATACTAGAGGCTCTAAAGAGCCTGTGTCGCTCACCTTGGTATATGTGAATATTAAACAAAGGAAGCAGATGGATTCATGACAAAATTGTGTTTAGGTGATGGTGATGTGTTTGTACATCTTACTTTACTGAACATTCTTGCTCCTTACAATTATCTCTATCTATAATGATCTTGGCCCGGTAGTTTCAGTGGAAAATGTTAGTAAAAATTTACAAATTTTATGAAAATTGTTAAAAATTGACTATAAAGGACAATAACTCCTTAGGGGGTCAACTGACCATTTTTGTCATGTTTGACTTATCTTAAGTTCTTACTTTGCTGTACATTATTGCTGTTTACAGTTTATCTCTATCTATAATAATATTCAAGATAATAACAAAAAACGTCAAAATTTTCTTAAAATTACCAATTATGGGGCAGCAACCCAACAACCGGTTGTCGGATCCATCTGAAAATTTCAGGGCAGATAGATCTTGACATGATAAACAATTTCACTCCGTCAGATTTGCTCTAAATGCTTTGATTTTTGAGTTATAAGCCAAAAACTGCATTTTACCCCTATGTCCTATATTTAGCCATGGCAGCCATCTTGGTTGGATGGCCGGGTCACCGGACACATTTTTTAAACTACATACCCCAAAGATGATTGTGGCCAAGTTTGGATTAATTTAGCCCAGTAGTTTCAGAGGAGAAGATTTTTGTAAAAGATCACTAAGATTTACGAAAAATGGTTAAAAATTGACTATAAAGGGCAATAACTCCTTAAGGGGTCAACTGACCATTTCGGTCATGTTGACTTATTTGTAAATCTAACTTTGCTGAACATTATTGCTGTTTACAGTTTATCTCTATCTATAATAATATTCAAGATAATAACCAAAAACAGCAAAATTTCCATAAAATTACCAATTCAGGGGCAGCAACCCATCAACGGGTTGTCCGATTCATCTGTAAATTTCTGGGCAGATAGATCTTGACCTGATAAACAATTTTACCCCATGTCAGATTTGCTCTAAATGCTTTGATTTTTGAGTTATAAGCCAAAAACTGCATTTTACCCCTATGTCCTATATTTAGCCGTGGCAGCCATCTTGGTTGGATGGCCGGGTCACCGGACACATTTTTTGAACTACATACCCCAAAGATGATTGTGGCCAAGTTTGGATTAATTTAGCCCAGTAGTTTCAGAGGAGAAGATTTTTGTAAAAGATTACTAAGATTTACGAAAAATGGTTAAAAATTGACTATAAAGGGCAATAACTCCTTAAGGGGTCAACTGACCATTTCGGTCATGTTGACTTATTTGTAAATCTTACTTTGCTGAACATTATTGCTGTTTACAGTTTATCTCTATCTATAATAATATTCAAGATAATAACCAAAAACAGCAAAATTTCCATAAAATTACCAATTCAGGGGCAGCAACCCATCAACGGGTTGTCCGATTCATCTGAAAATTTCTGGGCAGATAGATCTTGACCTGATAAACAATTTTACCCCATGTCAGATTTGCTCTAAATGCTTTGGTTTTTGAGTTATAAGCCAAAAACTGCATTTTACCCCTATGTTCTATTTTTAGCCATGGCGGCCATCTTGGTTGGTTGGCGGGGTCACCGGACACATTTTTTAAACTAGATACCCCAATGATGATTGTGGCCAAGTTTGATTAAATTTGGCTTAGTAGTTTCAGAGGAGAAGATTTTTGTAAAAGTTAACGACGACGGACGCAGGACGACGACGGACGACGACGGACGCAGGACGACGGACGCCGGACGCAAAGTGATGGGAAAAGCTCACTTGGCCCTTCGGGCCAGGTGAGCTAAAAAAGGCACTAATTTCACATAATAACTTTTCAATTGAATCATAAAATCTGGTTAAAATCCATTATCTAGCACATATCTGGATCATGATGAATAAGTATAATAGTTACTTAAAGACGCATGACTAGTTGAGTTTAAACGCACACCAGGGTGAACAGACATACACCTAAACTTAAAACCATTTTGAAAATTATGCGAGACATCACGACAACCAATGACTTCTAAAACTACAAAAACCATGTACATTAAATGTCATTATTGTACATGAACATGGTTATTAATTAGTTATTGATCAAACCATTGAAACTTACTCTGATTACAGTATTTTCCATACTTGTAGCCAGTTTTACAAACACTGTCATTTTTGCAGATTCCGTTGATATGATTACATTCATCTGCTATGCATCCATTACAGGTCTCTGAACAATTCCAACCAAAGTATCCAATATTACACTCTGAAACAGATAAAAATAAAGAAATATTGGCATGACTATTATTTTTTCAGAACGATGAAATCAACATGTAACGAATCTTTAAATATACGCGCATGATAGTATCTCCAGCAGCAAGGATTTTACTTAAAGTCTATGTTTTCTCTTTTTGATTACTTCTAAACATGACAATAATTGTAAAAATGGATCACATTTCTTAATTGGAAGCCCTATATAGGCAAATAGAATTTCAAAATTATTATTTGTAGATACAATAAAATTGATAAGCTGTATTCACGATCAGAATTTGCATATATCAGACATTACATAAATTACTTTAAACAATTACATTGATAACAAGTTTTAAAATTTGATCTCACTGTGCCGTTGTCGACTATTTTAACATGATACAATGTATCTGAAATTTAAAACATTCTTTGTGCAAATTCGGGTTTCTTTATATTCAGAAGCTGGTGTTTATTGGAATCAAATGCTGGTTTTCGAATGGCACATTCTGATTGTGTTATTCTAAATTATTTGTCATGTATGAGCAAAACGGATTAACGTTTGTTTAACAATTCTGTAAAAATGAACCGTGTGATGTCCCTGTGATGCACACATTTTAAAATGTGTACTGTCGTGTCTGTGCAAAACAAAACTCGCTTTCAGCATTCACCACTGACTTGCTGTGATAAGGAGAACCGATGTAATAAGTTATGCCTTCTAGTTACAGCCTCTAATGCGATCAGACCATATTTGCCAATATATTGGATCCTCTTAAAGATGGCAAATGGAATTTGTGAACCTTATGACCTCAGGCAGAACCATAGGGTATCACCTAGCTTATGTTAAAAATCCCCACTATCTTCTGGATGACCGAGGAAAGTCATGCAAACAGTATTTAAATAACCAAAGGTCAGATAAGTAGCTAGGGCACAATATTAAGTCTTAATATAAAACAGTTTAAGTCATTTTTGACAATTGCTGGGATACAAACGTTGTAATACTCGAAAATAATGAATGCATATGATGTCGCCGTCAACATAGAAATACAACTATTGGAGAGAGTTATCTATCAAAATGTTGAGGTAAATCGTCTTAAAGATGTTTGTATCCGTTATTATTCGTTCGGATTGTGTTTTCGAAAAACTTTTATTTTTATATTTGTTTTATTTTTTTAAGATTTTAAAATACTATTATACAGCGCCCGGATAACTAAGAAAATGGTGTCTTTGCAAAATTGTGCTTTTCTTCTTTTTATAAGAATGATAGGTTTGTATAACATGTATAATGCATCAAAGATTGAATAATTATAATAGTAGCTTCTTTAACTTTATCAGATTGTCATATTCTTTACATCTCAAATTAGATTCTTTCCACTATGAAATCAAAAGATAACACGACAATAATAGTCGTTTCATATAAAAGACAAAAGATTCAATTCCAAAATGAAAGTAAAACTATTATAGTAATACTATTATTATCATCATATCAAATAAAATGAACAAACCGTCTGTGCAATTGAATCCTTCCCATCCTGTCAAGCAGCCTGATTTACATTGTCCCGTCACATGATCACAGGATGGTGATAAACAATTCACTGAGCAGTCACGCTGACACTGACCACCGAATTTACCTTCATTACAGGCTGGTAAGTGAAAGAAAAAAATGTTGTAATCAATTATTTATTACTGTCATTAACAAACCAAAGCATTTCAAATAAAACTTTTGTGTTCGAAATTATGAACAATTAATTTGTTATTTATTCAATGATCCGTTATTATTCTTATATATGCACAGTCTGAAACAAAATACTGTATGATATGCATTGACGATTCCTTTCGTAGTTAAAAACAGCTACTGCAGTAAGTGATAAATAAGGTTTTTCATTGATGATTTCAATGTATCATCCTTCCTTGTAGACAACAGTGCATGTAGTAATTGAAACACGTTTTTATCAAAACATATGCTTTAAAATGTCTTATGTTAATTGATTCCTGATTCCAATAACATAACTCTTTATTGAAAAGTGTGTGTATACCAAAACAAGTTTACTGTATCAATTTTTATATACCATCATTTTGTTGTGTCACATTCAGATTTGACAGTTTTTAACCAATGTATGTGCTTGTGCGTTTTCTAAGTTATTTTTCTAAAGTTCATCGGAAGGTACCAAGACCTTGTTGATAAATATTTCGTATCAACTTCACAAATAATTCACGGAGGTGTTATATATTCTGGGTACTGACACTATTTGTCATCTTAATAACAGTTTATAGTACTCGTTTGTTTGTCTTTTAGATTATTACTTTTACTGGTTAGTTGTTGGTGGTAGTTCTTTGACGTGGCCTGTATTATACTTCCCGGCATTGTGTTATTGTTCTATAGTAAAACACAATTGTATTCGTGCCTTTCGTGGATGCTAATATTCTGTGGCTCTATTTCTCTCGTGTTTCCTTGTTACATGATTTTGATCTGTACTTATACATCCCATCATTGTGTTATTGTGCTATGCTAATTGTTTATATTCTTGTCTTTCAATTTTGCAACTGTGCTTTGTCTTTATGTTTTTTGTGCTTCTTTTTTACATATTTTTTTTGTTCTTAAAGTAATTAAGATTATAGCACAATGTTGACTACTATACCCCAATTTTTCACATTTTTTCCTTTTATGTCTTTTGAATTTGTTTAGACATCGTTGTCAATACAAGCTAGAGATTTTTAAGCGACCGTCATGAGAGGATTAGTTAGAAAACCATGTTTCGTCCACCATTTTTTACGCACAAAAATACCTGTACAAAGTCAGGATATGACATTTATTATCCATTCTTTTTATGTGTTCCAGCTTTTAATTTTGCCATTAGATTGAGACTTTCAGTTTTGAATTTTCCTCAGAGTTCAGTATTTGTGTGATTTACTCTTTGCATTCTGTTTACACAATCTTACCTGCCAGATTACAATTATGGTCATCTATCAAAGGTTATTTATATTAGGCATGCTTATATTTGTATTGGTCATTGAAGCGGATCCGTTGTCAACAGTCATACACGTGTACAAGTGTGTTTACAACTACCCGTAAAACGAGTTTGAACACACCACTTTTCTTCGCAAAATGCATACACTTAAACATGAATATGACAGGTTTTTTTTCCAGTCGTCCGGTTGGTTAATAAAGTAATGTGTTTGGTTTTGTCAGGTTTTTGTCTCGCTCTTCTTGGATTAACAAATTTCGTTTAGTGATTTTATCACATATCATATATATATATATATATATATATATACGTCGTTATATTGTCTTAGGGGGATAATTTTGACAACATGCATTTATTAATGGTGATATGGTTATTTCAATTAAAGATACAATGTACGAACAAATATATCCTTATTGCATCACTTCAACTATCAAAACGGCAGAAAAACTTAATGATAATAAAAACAAAATACTTATAAGTAAACCATCTTTTATAAATACAAAAGTCAATTGTAAAAAGAAGCATATTATACAGTTGGTAATAATATACCGTCTGCTGGTCATTGAAGATATAACAGTGATGTATAGTACATTACTAACCTATTATATACAAGTGCATATGTATAAAGGGCATTAAATGCGTCCAATTTCTACGTAAATTAACAAATAAATGTTTTACCTGTTTCACATTTTTCACCAAGCCAACCATCTAAGCAACCAAGCACACAGTTTCCTGTATCTAAATCACAAAATCCATTACAGTTTTTTGGACAGGTTGACTGACAGTTGTCTCCATATTTCCCATAAGGACAACCTACAAGTAAAGCGATATCTTGATTAAGACAGTTTTAAACGTTTTCTTATTGTCTACGAATATATAGTGCATACGCAAAGACAGTAAGTTTGAAATACTTTCAACGTAAACAATTTTCTTTTCTGCATTGTATTTTCGAATTATCTTTTCATAGCTTAATTTGTTTTCTTTATTTCATATTGTTTATATAATCACGAATATGTTCTAATTCTCATACACAAAATTTCGTATTGCTTTCTTTATGATTGCAAAACTACATATGACTGTCACCGACCGAATTTATACTTACTATGGCAACACGAGTGACACTTGTGGAGCAGGATCTACTCACCTTTCCAGAGCATTTTAGATAAATCAATTTGTGTGGGGTTTCATGTTAAATATATTTTTCAACTTGCATGTTCTTTTAGTTATTTTTATATTCTCTGGTTATTTTTTTATTTTTCGTTTACTGATGGAGCTTAAACTTTTTCAACATAGTAAAGCCCTGTTAGAAAATTAAAAACAAATATATGATACCAAATATGTTTACCAACACTTAAACATGTTAAATGACATCCTGATTATATTCGAATTTTTTTAATTTAATGTCAATAATAATGACAAATAACTAATTAATTTACTTACATCTGCAGTAATATACTTACCACCTATTTCAATTTCACATATATCTAACTTTGTATTTCCATTCAGAATGGGCGGTATATATATAATATATTTGCATACAGCAAATACGGGTATGTCCTCGTTATCATACTCTGCATTATATAACACCACACCATCAGCCCATGAATCAGTGGTATTTGAACAAAACACTTTATGATTACCGGCAATGGTAGTATTGTCTGCAAATGAGATGTAATATAGACCCTAATAATGATGGATACAAAAAAACCAATTTAAATAAAAATGCACGAAGAGAAACATCCATATATACATAGATATTGAAATATATTGACAAATTTATCATTCTATATAACTTATTAACTGGTTTTATTGCCTTTATGGTTATTTTATTTAGTGTGTTCATATACCAGCAAAATCAATTAGAACTGAAAAAGAAGACTTATCCAAACGTTGTATTTAAAAACTGAGTAAAATAACAAAATATCGAACTCAAAACGAAAAGTGCATAATAAATGGAAAAATCAAAAGCTCAAGCACAGCAAACGAATGAATAACAACTGTCATATTCCTAAATTGATACAAGCATTATCCGTTGTAGAAAATGGTTGATAAAACCTGGTTTTATAGCGAGTTAAACCGTACACTTGTATGAGAGTCGTATTTGAAATATTGAAGTTGCGTATTTATTGCTTATTCCTAGATTGGGCATGTTAAGAGTCAATTAAACATTGAGGTATTTTTTAAAGTAAAATACACATGTCTATATATTGTGTCATATCTCCTGAATCTTCAACAACATTTTTAAACATTTTTTTTTGGAAAAAAGTTATATGAATCTCAATATCAATTTTACTAATTCATTAACATATATTGGTATATGAAACCATGATCGGTAACTTTTATTTTACTAGTACATATTGACAAGATAGAAAATGAAATGAAAAAAAAAATACTTTGTGTCCTGTCAGCAACATCCCCTAACATGTATTATCTGTTGTTCAAAATATTCCTATAAACGCCTTGTAAAAAGGTTATTGAGTTCCTCTATGTTATATCTGAGCGTCACTGATGAGTCTTATGTAGACGAAACGCGCGTCTGGCGTATAAAATTATAATCCTGGTACTTTTGATAACTATATATGCATCTGCAGTTTTAATAACAGTATAATACGTGTTCTGGTATTTTGATAGTCGTAAAGTAAAAAGCTATATGCTATAAATTTATCAAATTTATAAATTTATGATATGTGTGAGGGACTTGTGATTCGTCCGAAAAACGAATCTGACAAATTGTTTTACATGAAAATCAATTCGCAACGACCTACCTACCAAGAGTAACAAAATTGCATAAACAAATAAAAAATTGTTCTAAAAACAACTTAAATAGAATGTTTCTATTTTAGACGATGCACTAATAGTATATCTCAATTGTCCCCATAACAGTTCTGTTTTTCAATATTCAATTTGAACGTTTTCTGAAATATCTATTAAAGATGTATATCACTTACAATTGAATGCCTACATGTACACGGAATTAGAATCAGGCTGGACTGAACTTTGATTGTTATTTGTATAAGACCTATTAAAGAGGGAAGCATCATTTTGTCCCGAAACACCTGCATAATTATTGGCTTTATTCTTCAAAATATTAACTATTAGAAAGACTACAATCTTCAGATATACTTATTACGACCATACGTCAATCATTTATATCTAAACCATTTATATATTATATCATTAAATCATTTTACTCACCTCCAAAGAAAAAATACATTCCAGTTATTACTAATAACGATCTATTCCCAATCTGTATATATGAATTTGATATGGCTGTTTCTATGCTGATGCAAGAGGTTATGTTTCCATCGGTTAATACAATTGCGGGTGAACTGACACCAGAAAGGCTATATGTTACAATGCCATTATAAACCGTATTATCTGTAATTGAAAGTTTACCAATTGTCTAATCTTACTATATGTGTATCAGAAAAATAAAAATGTTCATGTATTTAAAAATGAAAATATGATTTCAAAATTTAACTAGCAGACATGATTTGCTTTTTCATGAACAGTAAAAATTAAAACAGTATTTTTATTGTGATTGCTGTTGTTCGTATAGTTTTCAATATAGCATTACAAGACACATTTCGAGAAAGTTATTTTTGGAAACACTCTCTGCCTTCAAACAGTTTAATGTTTGACTGCTAAAAATTGAAATCATAAATTGCACACAAGTAAGAAGTTTAAAGCTAAAGATAAACTGAAATATTTTTAAAAAACATTTAGAAAATAAAAGCTAATTTCATGCGTCCGATGTGCTTTCTTTTATGACAGTCGCATAAAATTCCTTTAAAGAATAACTTGGCTAATTATAATTTTTTGTCTCTTCATATGGATAATAAATATTGCTTTTCGTAATTTTTGGGGTGCTTATTATACAGAATTAAAAATAAAATTCTTCAATGACAGTTTTGTCTCTAAGTTTTGTCATAATTTACAATTGATTTTTTTGGTATTTTGAGATGACACTTGGGACGTTTGAATTACTGTATTAAAAAAATATTTCACCAGGTCTCTGACAAATGAAATGGATTGATAAATGGTAAATCGTAAATAAAGACGATGTAACAATTATTATTAATTATTATTAATTACATTATTGTTAACTTATTCTTTTTTATATACATTTCAGTTTTTTTTACATAAATCTTAATATAAGTGATACAGTAACTTTATACTCATTTATACTAATTTGTTTTATCTTATAAAAATTATTGAAAACATTTTTGTTTCACGGTTTAGCTAACAATTATTTTCATTGAAATAAATATATGACGGAATAAAGGGTATATAATGTGTGTTCCACCAGGAACACATTTTTGTGACATTGTTTACATTATATAATGCAAATATATGCTGACAAGATGACTTACAATAAAGAACGCACGTATCTAAATACTGTAATGTTTAATATTTCATCCTTAATATACCTTTAATAATGTCTCTGTTTGTTAAATAAAAATCAACCAAGCTATCAATTTTACTGTTGTCTTATTTATTATACCTACAGAAAGTACAGTATCTTCCGCCTTTTTCAGCTACACACCCCTTCGTACAAACATCTGTATTCGCATCACACTCTCCGTGAAAACACTTCAATACATCACAACCCCAAATACAGGAACCGTTTGTAGGATAACAATGTCTATCTATACATTCAACTGGACAATCCGTTGTACAGTTGCTTCCCCAAGTACCTTTCCAACATCCTACAATTAAACAAAAAATATTTGATGTTGTACCTTTTATACTCAAACACATTTCTTATGTAAAATGAATGTTGTTTATAGATATAATGTATACTTAAAGTTGGCTTTGTGTTGCTTTGTGTTGCTTTCTGCTCTTGGTAGGGTTATTTGTGTCTTTGACATATTCGCTGTTTTCTACACTTTACACATGTATTCCCCATTCAAAGTTAAACACAAATTGAAAGAATATGTCCTGGTTGCTTTATAAAGAAGAATGGCCACAGCAGATTCAAGTATATTGTCTTATAATATAGGGATAAATCCTATTTTGATTCAAACAACAAATTGTCTGACACAGACATCAAGATGCTTGATTTGTTTCGCTATCAACATTTTGTTACGTTTGGAGGACGTGTTTTTCAATAAACAGTCTGCAGTCGAAACAAACTGTAGCCCTCTTCCTATCAACTTGTTTCTTTATTTATATGAGGATGATTCCATTTCCATACATAAACTCAGTAGGTAGAAAAAAAGAAGTCAGCCTTGTTCTTTAACTTTCCTTTCTGCTATTTACATGATGTTCTCTGAGACGAAATTATACAAAATTTAGTGACTAAATAGAACGCTTAACGGAAAAAATATTTGGTTTTAGATTTAATTCTGGTTGATACCTTATATAGATTCGTGAGGATTTGTAGCTTGATACACTGTTGAAATTCCTCTCTACTTTTAATTTATGTAAATTTCCCCTCCATTTCTGATGATATTTTGTCGTTAGGTTTCTGTTTCATTGGAAATTACACTGTATCAGTTCTTGTTATGCATATGAATATTTAACACGTTGTACATCACATACCTTTTAACAGATAAAACTATATAATGAAATAACATTAATAGTGCTAAGTTTACTGTTAAAGTCGATTCTGTTAATGTATGCCTATTCAGCGATAAACTATTCGTTTTGATGCTAAAGAAACTTGTTCTTGTTTTATTGAATTGGTATAATGCACATGATCAAGTTCGTCAGTCTGATTTGAACAAACAATATTTGTTAATACTTTACCATATATTTCTATCAAACATAATTCAATTAGCGTTTGTCTGTTGAAGAAATACACATTCTTGGTTGGGCTTAAATCACAATCGATACTCTGATTCAGGTAAAGGTATGCCTGTTTTTGTGTATCTCTGTAACACAGTTCATTTGTTTCATACACGGTTCCATTTGTAAAGTATAATCGGAAATCATTCATGCGACGTGGTGCTGTAATACAATAATAAATTATGAATAATACGGTTGCAAAGTTAATGTTGCGTTTAGCTACAATTTTTGAAACAAATTAACAATCAAAGAGACGATAGAAATTTAGTAGGAATAAGGGGGATTATTCTGGATCCGACTGTAATCGATACTACGCCGACATGCAAATATATATATAGTTATTATAAGTACCTTATAATATCACTCTTTATCAAATAGCAAGAGTTGAACTCTTTCCTTGAAATATAATGACTCTGGAGCTTGAAAAGTTTCACTGATGTCCAATAGTTTGAAACTATTGACTGGTCCAATAGTTCAACGCTTACAATTTGCAAAAAAGTGAAATCATTGTGTACTTATCTTATATGAAAAATTATAACGGAGGTATAATAAATGTATATGTTGTGTACAAGTTGTAATGTTGTACAAATTATAATTTGTACAGAATTTTTGTACAAGTTATCAGTGTTTTATGACCTGCTGAACAAAAATGGATGATGCAAGCACACAGTCTTTTGCTCTGCATATTTCTGTCAATTTTTCACAATTTCATGATACAGTCTAATACTGAGGATTGATACAAAAACATTATAAGACCTCACAAAGATTTTGTATAGATATGAATATGGTATAAGGAAAAAAATAAAATTAGAATTTAAACCATTCAGGTATCCTCATTTCCAGTTTGAAGGCAAGGAGAATAGCACTAAATGTTACATTGACGTATATTTTTTTAATTTAAAACATTACACTGGTACATTTTATAAGTTAAACCTGTATCACCTGTTGCAAGAAGGTAGGTGTAAAAAAACTTATAACTTGTACAAAAACCCTGTACAAATTATAATTTGTACCAACTTACATCTTGTACACAACATATATATATTGAGAGACAGAACTTGGCAAAACGAATAAAATTACATTGCAAAGATTAAAGAATAAATAAAGAAAGAGACCGAAACATAAATGTCGGGATGCGTAGTTCTTTAAATAGTGAACAAACAAAAATACCGACCTCCTCAGATAATTTAGAAGAGAAAGTCTCTTAATAAACTAGAGGCTCAAACAATCCTGTGTCGCTCACCTTGGTATATGTGCATATTAAACAAATTACACAGATGTATTCATGACAAAATTGGTTTGGGTGATGGTTTTGTGTTCGTGGATATTACTTTACTGAACATTCTTGTTATTTACAATTTTCTCTACCTATAATAAACCTAGCCCTCTTGTTACAGAGGAAAACCTTTTGTAAAAATTTACACAAATTTACAAAATTAATTAAAATTGATTAAAATTGACTATAAAGGGCAATCATTCCTTAAGGGGTCAACTGACCATTTTGGTTTTGTTGGCTTATTTGTAGATCTTACTTTGCTGAACATTATTGTGGTTTAAAGTTTATTTCTATCTATAATAGTATTCAA
Source organism: Mytilus edulis (assembly GCA_019925275.1). Taxonomy (NCBI): domain Eukaryota; kingdom Metazoa; phylum Mollusca; class Bivalvia; order Mytilida; family Mytilidae; genus Mytilus; species Mytilus edulis. The sequence continues at coordinate 84,858,868 of CM034349.1, read as the reverse complement.
GATAATAACCAAAAATGGCAAAATTTCTACAACAATTACAAATTATGGGGCAGCAACCTAACAACCAGTTTTCCAATCTTCTAAAAATGTTCAGGGCAGATAGATATTGACTTAATACACAATTTAAATCCTTGTGTTTGTAGATCTTACTTTACTGAACATTCATGCTTCTTACAATTATCTCAATTTATAATGAACTTGGCCCATTAGTTACAGAGGAAAATGTTTTGTTAAAATTTAACAACAATTTACAACATTTACAAAGTTTTTAAAAAATTACTATAAAGGGCAATAACTCCTTAAGGGGCTATAGCTGACCTTTTTGGTCATGTTGACTTATTTGTGGATCTGACTTTGCTGAACATTATTGCTGTTTACAGTTTATCTCTATCTATAATAATATTCAAGATAATAACCAAAAACAGCAAAATTTTCTTTAAAATTTCCAATTCAGGGGCAGCAACCCAACAACCAGTTGTCGGATTCATCTGAAAATTTCAGGGCAGATAGATCTTGATTTGCAAAACAATTTAACCCCCTTGTCTGAATTGCTCTAAATGCTTTGGTTTCAGAGTTATAAGCCAAAATCTACATTTTACCCCTATGTTCTATATTAAGCCATGGCGGCCATCTTAGTTGGTTGGCCAGGTCACCGCACACATTTTTTAAACCACATACCCTAATGATGATTGTGGACAGCTTGGTGGTTTCAGAAGGGAATTATTTTTGTAAAAGATGACAAAAATTTACGAAAAATTGTTGAAAATTGACTATAAAGGGCAATAACTCCTTAAGGGATCAACTGACCATATTGATCATGCTGACGTATTTGTAGATCTTACTTTACTGAACATTATTGCTGTTCACAGTTTACCTCTATCTATAATGATATTCAATATAATAACCAAAAACGGCAAGATTTCCTTAAAACTACCAAATTCATCTGAAAATTTCAGAGCAGATAAATCTTGACCTGATAAACAATTTTTCACATGTCAGATTTGCTCTAAATGCCTTGGTTTCAGAGTTAAAAGCCAAAATCTACATTTTACCCCTATGTTATATTTTTAGTCATGGCGGCCATCTTGGTTGGTTGGCTGGGTCATCGGACACCGTTTTTGTTTAATCTAGATACCCCAATGATGATTTTGGTCAAGTTTGGTTTAATTTGGCCCAGTAGTTTCAGAGGATAAGATTTTTGAAAAAGGTAACGACGACGACGGACGACGGACGACGGACGCAAAGTGATGAGAAAAGCTCACTTGGCCTTCGGGCCAGGTGGAGCTAAAAATTACAAAATCAAGAGATCAAGCACATCAATCGAATGGAAAACAACTGGCATATTCCTGACTTGGTACTGGTATTTCGTTATGACGTAAATGATGTTTATAATGTGTACACATTGAACAGATGATGCTGGATATGACAACATAAGGACATTGATTTGAAGTAAGAAATGATATACATGAACGGTCGAACTGATTAGATATGACAAGAAAAATACGTAATCAAATTATACCAAGGGTCAAGGATCTGGTATTTAAATTACTCTTGAAATGAAACTTTGGAAGATATGAAAATAGCACGTTAAAATGTTTATGTGTCAAAAGCGCTTTTCTGGATTTACCTTAATCAAGAACGGCCAACTCTATCTGAATATTTGGAAGCCAAGGGTGTATACACACCGAAACAGTTATTATAGTTGTTTAATCAAAAACTACTCACATTATTGTCAAATTCATTTAAGGTCAACTTTGCCTGAGTGAGTTGAAACCTTACGTGTTTGGAGCCAGCAAAATAGTTTAACCCCCGAGACATTGGTATGTGCGTGTCCGAAGTAAGAAGTCTGTAATTCAGTGGTTGTTGTTTGTTGCTGTATAAAATACTTATTTTTCAATAATTGTTTTGAACATTAATCTGGCCGTTAGTTTTTTTTTCATTTGAAGTGTTATTCTTATCCCAGGCATAGATTACCTTAGCCGTATTTGGCACAACTTTTTGGAGTTTTGGATCTTTAATGCTCTTCAACTTTGAACTTGTTTGGCTTGATAAATATGTTGATATGAACGTCAATGATGAGTCTTGTGTAGATAAAATGCGCGTCTGGCGTAATAAACTATAATCCTGGTACCTTTGATAGCTATTTCATATGTCATTTCGGGACCTACATGTATGCGGTTTAGGTTTTCCTAGTTAATGAAGACCGTGTGTCGACCTGTAGTTGTTAATTTCTCATAAGGTCTCTGATAGACAGTTGTCTTATTGGAAATCATGCCACATCTTCTTATTTATATGTTTGTGAATTCCATCAGTACCAAAGAACTGATTACTTAACTGCTGATACTATCGTGGCCTGATAGTTCATTAGCAGAGGAATCGACCTAGAACTGTAAAAACATGAACAAAAAATAAAACAGCTAGTTGAAAATTTCATGCTTTTATGGATTGAGGTCCTCATTTTTTAGTTTGAAACGTCAATGTTAAGTTTAGAATCCAAATGGAAAATGTTTGGTAATTTCACATGTTTCATCCCTAAAAATGATCAATCAAAAAGTATCATAAATCCATCTGATAGCACTCAGGATATTCAGGAATCTTTCGTTCTTTTTTCAGTTATCAATATCTAATATAATGTTAATAAAATTGTGTTCAATATATTTTTCACGCAGAAACTATCATTGGTGAAATGCCTCTTAAATTACAAATTTGTCAATTTGGTCATGTTTACGATAAATAAATTATCATAAAAATCGTTTCTGAAATGAAGTGTCAAGATTATATTTATCACAACTATCGTCAGAAGTTCTCATGGTTTGAACTTCAGAGGCTTGTTAAAAGGATATAGTTCTTTTTTTTTTTTTTTTTTTTTTAACTATATCGAACATGCAAATATTTTCAAGTGCCATTTTCAATGTCCCAAACTTCGACTATGTAGGTCAACTGGCAAAAGGAAGGCAAAAGGATGCAAACGAGATATTCAAACTTATAAGTCGAATATCAACACCATGATTAAAAAGAAAAAATAAGACAAACAGACAAACAAAAGTACACATAACAAAGCATAGAGCACTAAAGTCTCAACAACACGAAACATACCAAAATCTTTATATTAGGTGTTTTTGAAGGGTAAGAAGATTCTGGTACACATGTGGCAACCCGGTGATAAATCTATTCGATATGTATTACTTGATTTATTTCGCTTTACTGGGCAGGGCTTAACCGGTTCGCTAATTTAAGACTTTTCCATCTATAGCCAGGTGTGTCGGGATAAACTCATCAATGTAGTGTCCATATATTTATTCCATATCATGCACACAGTATATCTGTTTGGTGACATTGATAGTTGATTAGAAATCATATTAATTATAACGGCCATCATCCTGATCATATTATCTTCAAATAGATTGTCCTTGTGCAAATTAAAACGTAAGCTCCGCCCGATCAGTTGAAATTGCATTGGTCATAACATTCGGGAAAAGGGATTAGAATTGCAGTAACGACAATGGGAACATATCCGTTGTCATATGTTTAACAGATATTCCATAACGCCCAAACAACTCGTGATAGCGTCCGTGAAATTTACAAAGAGATGATTTCAACTTGACCACTTGGAACTTTTGGTTTAATAGCACCCGTGTGAGCTGAACCCTTTATCAAAGAAATCTGGATAAAAACAAGCCCTGGAATATCGTATCAACCAGGATATATATGCTCGTTATGCTGGAAATGTTGCAACATAGAAATTAAAAGTTCACAATTTGGAAGCTGAAATCATCTCTAGTGTAGTATGGTTTCATTTTCAACCGACCTTCATTGTCAATATCTAGATGTAGGTAGACTTAACTAGGTCTGTTGTATCCGTTATTCTAAGTTCGGTGGAACGATGCGTTACACAGAGTCACCAAATTTGAAAAGAAGTAGTGAGAGAACATCCTCTATATAGCAAAAAGTGAACATAAAGGTACTGCTATTTTCTTTTCTTTCTTCTTTAAAATTTCCTGTATGAAGCCAGCATTATATAGATAAAGAAACACGTCGGTGGGAAAGGCAGCACAGTTGATTCTCATTGAAATGCTGGTTTTGTTAAAAAAAAAAGTACTTGTTCTATACGTAACAAATAGGTTGGCAATCAAGATATCAAGCATAATGATAATGTCAGTTTCAGAGAATTTTATGTTTGAATCAGAATGATTTTTATTTCAATGTACGATTTTTCCCTTCCTAAGACCAGATGCTTATATATACGTTTACCATTCTTTTTTTATGATACAAAGCAAGACTATATCTTTTTTATTTATCTTTTCGTTTGAAATGGGAGAATCTTTGTGTGAAGTATAGAAAATAGCAAAAATATCGAACTCCGAGGATAATTCAAAACGTAAAGCTCCTTGACACATGGCAAAATCAAAATCTCAAGTACATCAAACGAATATAAAACAAATGTCACATTCCTGACTAAGTACAGGCATTTATTCATATAGAAAATGGTGAATTACATATGGTTTGTATAGTAAGCTAAAAGCAACATTTGGTCCGGGAACACAAGTATCGTCCTTTGATTTTCGTTGTCCATGTTACTTGCCATTTTTTTTATACCCCTTTTAAATGTATTTCTTCATGTGTATGACCCAAATATCAAAAAATAGCATTTCAAAAGATGTTAAAAGAATCCAAGACCCACTTTAATACCTAAAATTGTCCATGTTTTGAGTTAAAGCCAATGAAGTTTTCTATAATGTTGATATAGTTTGTCCCAAAAGAAGTACACCATACTGTAAAAATATTATTGAGAAAGCGCAGGTGGTATTTTTTGATTTTTCATTTATTGTCATAAAGAAATGCACTGCGAAATAACTGTGTTCTCGAACCACTTGTAGGAAAGTCGCATAGAGTCCATTGTGTTGACAACAATGTGTGAGCCAACCAAACAGGTAGGTACAGTGGAGATCACTTCTAACCTCTCATTAAATCTGTCAGGAGAACTGTTCTAGGACAGTACGTAGAACTGTCAGCCTGACACCTTTTAGTCAGTTCTAGCTAGAACAGTTCTAACCTAGAACTGATTTGGTCAGTTCTACCTAGAACTGATTTTGACAGTTGTACCTAGAACTGATCCTAACAGTTCTATCCTAGAACAGTTTTAGACAGTTCTAGCTAGAACTGACCAAATCTTTAGTCAGTTCTACTTCTAGAACAGTTTTATGGTTATAATTGATTTCTAATTCTACGGCTAGAATTAATTTTTATAAATTCTACGGCCAGAATTGATTTATAAATTCTACGGCTAAAATTGATTTATAAATTCTACGGCTAGAGTTGATTTATAAGTTTTGAGAACTCTTTGCCTTAATATAAAGGCTTGGGTAAAATAGCGATTTTAATTATATAGAGTTTTGCTATTTTGCCGGTTTTATTTCAGATTTATAATCGGCAAAAGAACATGTATGTGCCTGTTCGAAGTCAGGAGCATGTAATTCATTGATTTTCTTTTGTTGATGTGTTACATAAATTATTTGTTTTTCTTTCATTTTTTGTACATAAATTAGGCCGTTAGTATCATGGGGGAGGGGGCATTATTATTTGAATTGTTTTACATTTGTTATTCCGGGAGTCAGGATGGCTCATTATCACATAACAAAATTATCGGACCCCATTAACCAAATGTAATATCTGTTTACGAGTAGTTTTCATACTTCATCAATCTAAACTGACATCATTTGCTCTTTCTTTCTGCAAATCTATATGGCTGCACAGTACTTCAGTTTTAATGTTATGTCTAGAGGGACTGATATATACAAGTTACAGCAATATTGGAAAACAATTTTGTTCGCGTCAATTTATAGTGCCAGCATGCAAGGGCAGCCATTTTAAAAAGGCAGGGGGGGGGGGGGGTCCGAACCATGAGTAAAGGGGGGGGGGGGGGGTTCTAACTATATGCTCCCATTCAAATGCATTGATCGTAAAAAAAAAGTGGGGTTCCAACGCCTGGACCTCCTACCCTTGATCCTCCAATGAGCATGTTCTCTTTTTATTCAAAATATTGAATCATAAACAAATATCAGTAGCTTTATACTTCAGAGTGAGTCGTGTAATAAAATCTTTTGACTGCATCAACCAAAACTTACCATATTTGCTTTTTTTTTTATGTAAATCTCTATAGCTGCACAGTAATTCAGTTATAATTTTAGGTCAAGAGCTCGAGGGTCTGTAGTATATAAATAACTGCAATATTGCATATCAATGACCACAATTTTTTTCCCGCATTAATTGAGAGTGCCAGCATTTCCTAAATTTATTCAAAGTATCGCATCAGAAACAAATATCAGTAGTTTTCATACCTCAGACTGAATGATGTAACAAAATTATTTGTCTGCATCAATCAAAACTGACCATATTTGACAGCATCAACCAAAACTGACCATATTTGACCGCATCAACCAAAACTGACCATATTTGCTCTTTTTTATGTAACTCTTATAGTCACATAGTAAATCTGTAATATTTTTATGTAAGGATGGATTGTATAATCATGATAATACAAATGATAGAAATATTGGAACACAATGCTTAGTGCTACCTAATTTCGTTTGCATCAATTTAAAGTGCCAGCATGTTTAATTCAAAATATTGCATCATAAACAAATATCAGTAGTTTTCATACCTCAGACTGACTGGTATAACAAAATTATTTGTCTGCATCAACCAAAACTGACCATATTTGCACTTTATTATGTAGCAAATATGAAAGACAAGCAAACAAAAACTACCCACAGATCAATAACACATCGTATTTATACCGAGCCACGCCAAAAGAGGTTACTAAAAATGAAAATGGATTAAGCAAACAGGGTTAAAAAGACAAATTAAAAGAAGAATATTACACGTTGTTAAGATGATAAGCAACATCAGTACCTAAATTCTATACGTTTTGGTGAAGTTGATATGGAATATTCATCAACAAGGGCTTGGTATCTTCCGCTGAACTGTTTTGGAAAAGAACGAGACGTGACATATCATTGGTTCATCAACTTTCTGGTAAGACACTGGTGACGTTTTATAAGGTCTGAGTAGTTGATGTAAGTTCTTGAATACCAAATTGGAGCTGGGAAATGTATATCCCATATGCAGATGAAGTTTGTATATTGCTGTTAAGGTGGAGGAGTTAAGATTTCAAAATTAAAAAAAAGCCTTGTTTATCATACATTCTGGTATTGAGCTGACCGTGGATGTAAATTCGATGCACTAGTCTAAAATGAGGCACGGGAATCAGTGTTTGTTGTTTCTTTTATTTCTAGTTATGTGGGATATATAAATGAAACCAATCATACAAGTTTGAATTGTTAATTAAATGAAAACCATCAATATATATACATGGGAAATCAATTGGCTTCTTTGATTTTGTTATTGACAAGTGTTTGAAGGAACGCCGATTCATATGAAAATCAGAAGAGGTCGGCAAGGAATTACTCACAGTTCACATTGATTCAGTCTAATTGAAATGACGACAACTTGTTAAAAAAGTCCACCTTCAAACTCAACAAATATGCTGTCAGTAAGTAACTCCAACATACTGATCACTTGTTCCTCGGTGTAGAATATTTGCCCTAATTGTTCCCTATTAAAATATATGTCGAATGATATTCCGAAGCAATAAGTGTATAGCGTATGCTACCATTCTTATTTATTGAAAATTATTTCTTATAGACGATTTTAAAATTTTACATGGAGAGTGATGATATAAAGTGTGAAAAAAATCAAAGGTTTCGATAGAATTAATTTCAGAGGATGATCGATATATCAGTTTTGAAAGTGTACCAAAACAGGGTGGGCTAAAAAGGATAAGATCCTTCCATATGAGCCCCACAACGATCTTACAGGTATCTTACAGGTATATATAAAAATTATATATTCAGAATAGAAATTTTTAAAATCCACATGTTAAATACGCGAGCAACAGTTTCACAGCATTTTTGAAGATCTTGTTTCACAGCGGACAGAAGTTTATCAATCTAATGGATAATTCCTTTAAAGAAACGTGCAGATAAGGTGGCAATGTATCTTTTTTGTACGGAATATTGTAAAGCTGAAGTAAGCAATACAAACAAGTTAAGCTGTTAGATTTGCTGTTCAATTTAATGTTGATTGGAGCCATGAAGGACTTATTATCCGCCAAAATCTCATCCTTGTCAAATAATATGTTTTTGCATGTGGGAAATTTTTTATTTGAAGCTTTGTCTGCAAGAACGACACCACAGACACTTCAAGTTTTCTTTGTCTCTGAATATGAACTTTGATTAATTATTTACGCATTTTTTTTCAACTTTTGAATTCAATGTTTTATCAGAGACCTGATAACTTTAACCCTATCTGACAAACTGTCGGATTGAACCTCTTCTCGTGTAGCCCATGTATCGTAGTCGAAAATCTCTGGAATTTGTAAGTAACCACAACTGATTTACGCCACCTCTTAGAATATGTATTTTCACAATATCTTGAAAGCACGGCATTCATTGCTGATAATTTTGATGTTAATAATTTAAAAATAAGTTTCAAGACGCACTTGGAAGATCCAGCAATATAAATGTGTGTGTAAGGACTTTTATTAAGAAGAACATTTATTAAGAAGGTATTAAGTATACTATATAGTGCCGGAAGATCCGATTTTCATCTTTGGTTGAAGTTCAAAAGTAATGTAGAACCGATATTTAATGAAAATCACGGATTTCCTCTTTGTTAAGTAGCATGGGGTATAGTACATCATTATTTAAACTTACAAACTTTAAAATATTGTTGGTGCGTATTGATAAGATATACCATAAAAGTAATATGCAGCCACCTCAAAAGGATTTAACAATTGAAATAGAAAAGCGAAGGTGACCATGTGTCAAAACTTGTGGCAACATTTTCTTTAAATGAACAGTATAATCATGCATGTTTCAAGTAAGACACAGAATGTGCAATTTACATCTGTGTTAAAAGGATAGTTATAATACAACTCGGATTTTATTTTCATTTATTTTAAATATATGTTAATTTAATTTAATATTAAAAGAACAATATATAGCCAAAAAACATATTGTTTGTATCTAATCTGGATTTGCGTTCCAGGTACAAATGTAAAGATATAATAGATTATCTGAATATCCCATATAGGAAGTGACATTACCTATTGCACTTTCAATTTAGAATCCTAAAGGGAATACACATAATATTTCAGGAGTTGTTCTAAAGGATTGAAAAAAACTCCATGCGAGTGATAAACATTTTTACAAAAATAGTATCACTTAGGACAAACTAATATGTTGTACTGTTATACCACTGTTTCAGATTAGAAGAGGGTTGTGAGTCAGCTTATATGTGTTAAGCCCGCCACATTCTGTATGTTTGTGCCTCTCTCAATTCAGGAGCCTGTAACTCAGTGGTTGTCGTTTGTTTACGTGTTACATATTTCTTTTTCGTTCATTTTTTGTACATAAATTAGGCCGTTACTTTTCTCGTTTGAACTGTTTTACATTGTCATTTTAGGGCTGACAATGCGGTTTAGGCTTTGCTCATTGTCGAAGGCCGTACGGTGACATATAGATGTTAATTTCTGTGTCATTTTGGTCTCTTGTGCAGAGTTACACATCTCATTGTTAATCATACCACATCTTCTTTTTTGTTTGGTATAAAGCAAAATCCCTTATCATGTTTAATAAACATGTAGGTACTCGGTGCTAAATCTAGGGTGATTGATTACATCCCTTTTTTTGTAAACATATATTGGCATATTTTCGTTTACTTATCTACAAAATTTCACTAAATATTCAAATAAACTTCCGTAGCTGCTACTGTCTGTACATAACCTGTAGTATACGGATTTGATGATTTTCTATCAGAAAATGCTAATTGCGTTCAAACTTATAGAAGAACAAATCCGGTAAATATGAAAAAAGAAAGATGTGGTATGATGACCAATGAGACCACTCTCCAAGATTGATATCCGTTTTAGGGTTGTAGTTTGATTTTTTTTATGTCTATTACTACATTTTAATCTGTAACGTTAACGCTTATTATAGCCTTTGTCCCACTGGTGATGAAGCGGATAAGTAAGTTAGCAAGTTGGAGTTAAAGTATAGTTTTTTATTACTGACAGTAACATTGGTTGCAATATATTACATTGATTTCCCAGTTAAATAAAAACCGATAATTTCACATGTGAAATAAACGTGGTTATTTCACTCTCTGACGTCATACAACAATAGGTGTTGTCAAGACGTCGATAACGTTGGATCAAAACAAATTATCAATCCGTAGGAAAAAGATATAGTTCCTTACATTTTCTACATTCATTTCACAAAAAAAGCCATTTGGCAATGTAATAAAAAGAATAACTAATCGCCGTATTTGAATATAAAAAATTAGACAACTTGTGACCGAACGCCACTATGGATTAAACTCGTGCTGCGCACTCGTTTAATCCATGCGTCGTTCGGTCACGCGTTGTCTTATTTTTGATATTCAAATACGGCGATTTGTTATACTATAAATCATTGTAAAAATAAACATACAGGATTAAATGTTTTTTGATGCTATGAATGCATATCGTCATTCACGACATGCCATCATTTGTGACGGACTAGACAAAGACTTAGGTACAAATATTACAGTTAATAGTAATATTATTCTAAGACATATTTACATAACAAGAAATATGGACGGAATCACCCAAGGTTAGTACATATTGCATGTTTAGTTATGCATTTGGTCTATTTTTAAACGTTTACGTTTTATAAATGTCAATAGCGCACACAATTTTGCAGTTTCCACTGTCGCATAATTTTATCAACCAGCTTTATTTGGAAACATATGGTTTTTGTTCATCTAGTTTAGCCTTGGTGGCAATGCTGATGGCAAGCCAGCATCATTAGACACTTTTTAAAGAGATTTTGTAAAAGTTTTCAGACGTTTGACAGCGGCAGATGACGATGTGAAACTACAACAACAGACAATGAAAGATGGCAACTAGTTACACTACAATGTAGCTCACACTGTTTTCCTAAAAGAGGAATTAAAATATGGTCTGCTGTTGAATTCAGATAAACACATACAATTGGGGGAAAAGGGGATGTGTCATGGTTTGGAACAAGAAATAGTTTGTATATGCAAGACTTACTATCCTTCCGACTATATCTCTTTACATTTGTTATGTAAACTAATTTGGGAAAAAGTAGACCCCACCATGCTGTGGCTTGATTAGCAGCTGTAGCTGAACATCCATCCTCCCAATTATTATTAGCTGGTCCTTCTACTGCCAAGTTTGCAGTGTATGATTTACCAGCTCTATCTGTATATGTTGTTTCTTGTGCTACTGTTCCATGTAAAGCCAGATTCACTGAAAAAAGATGTGAACTATTAACAGGATACCTAATGTTTGGTGTTTTACAGTACTTTTCTTTAAAAACAAATGTTTTGGTACATATTCAATGAAACACAGTCATCGTAGCTTTCATGCCATTACATTTAAAACACATAATATTATATAAATTTGTAAAATAATGCATATTTGGTTTTATTTCATTATTGATATATATTAGGCAATCATTATCACTGAATTAGAATATATATTTTTTTAGAGGCCAGCTGAAGGACGCCACTGGGTGTGGGAATTTCTCGCTGCATTGAAGATCTATTGGTGACCTTCTGCTGTTGTCTGTTCTATGGTCGGGTTGTTGTCTCATTGACACATTCCCCATTTCCATTCTCAATTTTATTCAACCTACCTGAAAGTAGAAGGGCTGATATTATGTTTTAAGAATTTAAAAAAAAACAATTGCTTTCGAAGATTTCCAAATAGCCCACCTTTCTCCTCTAAAATTGTAAGAGATCGTCAATTATTAACAACTCAATAAAAAAAAAAAAAACATCTCGTTATTCCTTTTGTTTTACTGGGTTTTTTTTCTCTCATTTTGCAACCTAGAAACCATAGCTGTTCATTCGCAATTGATGTAAATAGTTGCAACTTATTTATAAAAGTAGATTAAAAAAACCCAGCCTAAATCATTATACACCACCAGTAAGTTCACAATGAACTAACTGGTTTATCTAAACAAAACAAAAGTTGTTGTCGTCGACTGTTTGTTTCCGGTTGAATGTCTTTAGGGTTAATTTTTGTCGTCGGGTGTTTTCTTTACCGTCTTATACAGGAAACCATGCGTTACCTATAGAAAAGGGAAGATGGCAAAACATTGCCCGAAATGAAAGAACATGTTCGTTGTGTAGTTCCGGTGAGATAGGCGACGAATTTCATTATTTGTTTTGCTGTTCGCATTTGAAGAACGAAAGACAATTATTTCTACAAATTAAGTTTTCAAATAATCCAAATATAATTTCATTTTGCTCATTATTTAATAGTAAAAAACAATCTGTCTTAAGGAAACTGTTTATTTATTAAGTGTATTAATAAAAAAAGTTTGTCCCTCCATGTAAATGTAATCTCATAAGCATATTTGTATTTGTTTACCTTAACTATTGTGTCTTTATTTATATTGTATGTTTCTCTGTAAACTTGTATCTAGTTTTTAGAGAATAAAGTATCTATCTATCTATCTATACTTTCGTTAATGCCATCATTTTCTCATCAGATCAGAAACAAGGTTAATATACTAATAAAATGAAAACAGATATTTCGAAATTGAAAAGAAAATTACGGAGTACACAACAACAGTAGACAGAACAAGACATCGCAACACAAAAAGAATAGTTCTCTGGAATGACAAAAAAGACGGGAACGATAGCTCTACAAACTGCTAAGAGTCTGAAAAGACCAGTTTTTGTGCTCGACAGTAAAGTCGAGCACACATTTTACTCGACTAGCTCGACTAGGTCCCAATAGTACTCAACTGTACTTAATTGTACTCGACTAGGTCTCGACTTTACTTAATTAGTCTGATTCAGTACTAAATGATCTTGGTGTAGTCTGAATTAGTCTCGACCAAGTCTCAACCAATCTCGACCTGTCTCGACTAGTCTGGATATTCAAATTTAGTCTTAACTGGTGAAAATCATCCCATCTAACTCAATTAAATATAGATCTTGTCTATACATTCCAGGGTATTTGGTAGTTTGATTCATTGCTGTAAAATGAAAGAATTTAATTAATAGGTAAAAAAAAAAAAAAATCAGATATGCATCTTTATTTTTTTTATAACTTTTTAAAATCAACTTGGATTTTCATCAAACTATGCAGACAAAAATAATATCCTTCCAAATAGTAAAGGATTATGTGGCAACCTGGAATTCGTTTGTGTAATTAAAAGTTGTCCTTGAAACACTTAGTCATGTGTTAAAAGTAAAATATATCAAAACAATTTCAATGTGTTTATGTGCTATAAATTGAATGTTCAAAAGTCAAGTTTTGAATCTTTAACCACAGATTGCAAAAAACCCAACATTTACATTTAGTATTCAAATATAGAAAAATGGAAAACAATCAAAGATTTACCATAAAGATCATCTCTAGGTTAATAGGGTATTCTGTCAATGTAAAGTTAAATGGAATTCTAATACGATTTGAAAAAATGGTTTACTGCTAATAAAAAATTCCATTCATCAATAAAATACAAATGTCTTCTGTTTTTATAAGAAAATGAAGGCCACGGTTTAAAAGTTAAACAAAATTCTAATAAGGTTGGAAAAAACCTATACCGTGTTCACACTATAAAATCTGCACCGGGTCGAACCCGGGTTAATTAACCCGAATTAATTACCACAGTTCACACTTGATAAAAAATTAACCCGGTTTGGGATTTTCCCTCTCAACAAAAAGAGAAATGTTTAGCGCCAAAATTGTAACCCGCATCTGTCCACTGTACATATTTACATTTTTTTTCATTACAGATGCATTATTTTAAAGTCTGATTTTTTTACCGCACTCCTGGCCGCTTTGGAGGAGTTCGATTACCACTGATCAACCACTTTCTGTGCTTTTTATTTTTATCCCCGAAAAAGCGACGGAAATGATATAACGTTAAAGGTTTCACCGTTTGTCATTATGCAGGATTTTCAACATAGATTGATACACTTATAAATATCCATCTTGCTGTCGCTAATTTAATATGAGTTATATAATTCTTGACCCAGTAAATATTGTAACTGGACGTCTGTCAAAATATGACGTCATTCAATATATGACGTCATGTAATAGTTACGTCACATTGAAGACTTATAAATTTAAGCAAACGTCATATATGTCACTAAAGCAACAACCTCACATTAACTTCACTTTGCGTTCACATTTAGAAGTGAGGTAGTTAACCCGGGTTCGCCCCACATTAACTCCACCTCAAATGAGGGGTAATTTTAATCCGGGTTCGCCCCTGGTTAAGGCGTTCACACTACCTAAATTTAACCCGGATTAACTAATTCGGGTCGAACCCGGTTTAAAAAGGCATAGTGTGAACGGGGTACTAGACTATTTCAAAATATTTAACCCCTAAAAAAACATCCCATTTACCATTAAGATAAAAATGCCTTGATTTTTTAAATAATATAGTGTATACTAATTATTGTAATAAAAGTATTGCGGTAATTGCAGTAACCTTGCATATTATGTATGGTGCACCCGACTTGTAAATTGTATCCGATAACCACAAACGATTCTTTTGTTTAATCATTAGAAATTCAGAAATATATAGTTATTCAATAACGGATAATGGCAAAGATGGTAAATATTTTTACTCACTTTGCGCTGTAACTGACACAAAACAAGTCGCTATGATAATTAAAAATACAGGTGGTTGCATCTTTGAGCACATCTGAAAGTGAGTTTTGTAAGCGTATTAATTTCGAGATTGCCAACATAGTCAAATAAAACAAAAAGTCATTACAGATATTTTGTAGGAAGCAATTACATAAACTGATATTCGTACTTTAGGTATAATACATATAGAATACATTGTAATACATGGCAAAATCCGTATTGCATGTTGTATCACCACGAGAAACCAATGTCAGTCCCGTGGGCTGATATTGGTCGAGTGGTGATACTGCATGCGATACGGACTTTGCCATGTATAATTCTGTTTATCATATATTTTAATAGAATCAGATTCACGGGATATCTATTTTTTTTTTTAAATCGTCCAAAATTATAAACTAGAAAAGAACACTAGTCTATTGTTTTCCTGTATTTTTCAAGCTGACTTGGTTTTTTTATTGACTTCCTTATTTGCTTAATATCCACATCATAATGTTCCCTACAACCTTATTTCATTCCTCAATATACGTTAAAGAGCATTTATTAAAATGCATCTACTTACGATAATGTCATATTGTTTTAACTAAAATTAATATTTATTAAACAAATATAAGATGTAGAAATGTTTAAAGTTTTATTGTTTATTTGGTGATGATATTATTCATGATCATTTTAATTTTCGGATGAAGTAAACAGCAAGAAAACAATTTCTTGAAAAGTTGGCTATCAATTGTAGCCAAATTAAAAATGGTAAACATTTGCGTTTGTGTTCTATCAGGTAATGAAAACAAACTTCACCAAAATTATTATGACAAAATAAACAATAAAACTTTCTACATCTTATTGTGTTTTTTTTTTTTAATTTAAAAATCGCTCGTAAAGCTACTGGGTAATAACTTTTGTAAAAATATTGATATAAGTTGAAATAATAGGACAATTTTTTTAGTATGAACTCACTTTTGCCTATTTGCCTACGCATGGACGTTGTCGTCATTCGAATTATGACGTCACGTCAGGTATGCGATACGGGAATTGATATGTGATACGGAGTATGCGATACAGGGTAGGTGATTCAGACTGGAAAAAAGAACCTTTATTAGATCATGTAGATATACAGTATTGCTATAGTTTGTACTAAATATATGATAACACCTGATACCACCTATTCATAGCACGTCACTACCGGTTTACGAAAAAAGGGTCGAAAAACGATTTCCCTTGAATTTGACAGTTGAATAACCTTAACCCTACATTATGTTACAGTAGATAATTGCTGAATTATAACAAAATTGAAAAAAGAAATGGGGAATGTATCAAAGAGATAACAGCCCGACCAAAGAGCAAAAAACGGCTGAAGTCCACCGATGGGTCTCAAACACAGCGAGCAAATTGCGCAGCATACAAGGCAAACACATGGCTGAGACTCCGGACTTGGGAGCGGCGCAAAAATGCGGCGGGTTAAACCTTGTTTCTCTGGCGCCATTCCTTCTTCCGTTAGTGCTTTTATATTGAATCTTATCGAAACTTGATGTTACATGGTGACTAAAGCGTGTACACATGAATAAAAAGGGGTACATATTTGATTGGTTAACTTCCAGTGCATGAGGGTTATTTATATGCAATGGCATGTTATACGAAATACTTGTCTGTATTTCTGGATAGCTATGGGTATAAAACATTACTCATTCCTTGTATTTATTTGAAACGAAGATAAATTCTGCACAATTTTTTGAAAAGTGTAAATTTACCAAAGACTAATAGGGTGGGAAATGGTAGTATTACACCTGTCTGTATAAAAGATTCAATTCAAACTCCATTCCCTGAACATAAAGTTCTTTCAAAAGATATGATTCAAATATCTTAAATATACTCATGCAAACAAACGAATCTTCAAATTATCAGATTGAAAGGGAAAAAATGTTTGTGAGTTCGTACTTATAATGTTGCTAACAATTGAATACAAGTTAAGTTCGAGTAACAGTTATATTGTAGTCAATTACGACTCGATATTCAAGTTTTTCTTCGAGTTCAAAAACACTGTTAGCAATGTCAACAAGTTATACTGAAAAATATATACTGAAGGAAAATAAATTTGTAAATAGCTGGTACATCCAGGGGCGATGCACCTCTCCCGTATGTTCAAAACTTTGTGGTTGTTTTTTGTATCTTTTTTCTCTGTCACATTTAATTCAAAGTCCTTTTGTTATGAACTATAATCAGAATTCAGTTTCACAAAAAAAAAATACGACTAAGAATGGTCTCAAGTCTTGAACTAATTAAAGTTCTACGGTCTATTATAATAATATGCCGCTTTGACATATTTCTTTATGGTTTTTTTTCAAACATACCGTTCCTCTAGGAAAACATCATCTTGGAAATTTTCCTTATAATTCTCTTTTAATTTAGATACCAAACTTTCAAACCTCCAACAGTAAAACATTGTCATTACATTTTGTAAATTTGTAATAGTCTACAGTTGCCTTATTTCCTGATTTTGAAAGTTTTAAGTTTTGCCAAATGAGCATTGTTCTTTTGCCCTAGGTATATGATCGCTGTTTTCCCTGATTCAAATTGTTATTCCGCAAAGATTCACGATTTTTTTCTTAAATTCTAATAATCTAGATTAATAATTGAAACGACAAGATGGGTATTTAAGAATATTTACACATCTAATAAAACAGATGGAAAGATGATGTGACAGGCAAAATTTCATATCTTCAGTTGTTTTTTTTTACCAGCTCAAACCGGCTCGACTATTGAAGATCAATACAAGAAAAAAAATACTAGTAAGTTTTGTTTCGAATATGAAAAAGCCTAAAAGATGAAAATCTTTTAAATCAGTTTATATTAATTTCTTAACTGTAATTTTAAAGTATTATTCAACAAGAATATTTCACAAAATAAACATGTATTGAGTTGGTAAACGAAAATTCCAAAATTAAATTATTGTCTGAAAAGATGTTTTATATGTATGGTGGAAGCCGGAGTACCGACTGGTGTAACCCTAGCAGTTGTCCTAGTCATTCAAGATTGAAGACGTACACACAATGATGAACGTCAAGTTGATTACCTATTCCCTATTCCCTATTCGTTACCTATTCCCTATTCCCTATTCGTTACCTATTCGTTACCTATTCCCTATTCCCTATTCGTTACCTATTCGTTACCTATTCCCTATTCCCTATTCGTTACCTATTCCCTATTCCCTATTCGTTACCTATTCGTTACCTATTCCCTATTCCCTATTCGTTACCTATTCGTTACCTATTCCCTATTCCCTATTCGTTACCTATTCGTTACCTATTCCCTATTCCCTATTCGTTACCTATTCGTTACTTATTCCCTATTCCTTATTCGTTACTTATTCGATTTTTAATAACCTTCCCCCTTTTTAATTAAGTCTCCCAAACAAAGTTTGGAGACTTATTGTTTTTGCTCAGTTCTTATTATTTTTATTATGTCACCCGATCGACAAAGTCGGGTGACATATTGCTTTTCCTCTGTTTCTTTTTCCCTATTATTATTATTATTATTATTATTATTATTATTATTATTATTATTATTATTATTATTATTATTATTATTATTATTTTTCTTCCACCTAATTTTGTCCGGCAGTTTTCTCAGAGCCAAAGGAACCAATCTGAGTGATAGTCCACTATAACAAGGAACCCTGACTTTCCTGTTTCTTTCCGGTATTGGAACTAAAAAAATGGCTGCCATCACCATGGAAACGAAAAAATGGTGAAAAAAAATATAATTTTGGAGTTAGGTGAATTGTTTGAGAATGCTTAAGCTTAAAATCTTTAGATTTTATTACAATGTAGGTGCCCACTATATACTGCTTTGGGATGATTTTGGCAATCATTGGAACTGCTATGTTGCCATGGATACTACACCAAAAATTTCAAAAATATGAAAATGCTCCAAATTTTACAAAACTTCACAGTAACGATGAGCAACATAGGTAGAGGTGGAATTTGGCGTTGGAATTTCGAAAATGTCTGCCGTTACCATGGAAACAATGCAAAACAGGTCAAAATGGTCCAAAAACCTTAAAGTGGCATTTACTTTCTTAACATGGTAGGTCAAATTGATCGAAACTTTGATGGTATGGTCCCTCCCATGTACCAATGTGGTATATGCCATTAAATTTTGGGAATGGTCTCTGTTGCCATAGGAACCATCACAAATGTCAAAAATTTCAAAAATTTCAAAATGCTTCAAAATTGATGAAACTTCATAGGATGGTAGACTGTCAAGTCTGCATGAGACTTTTGAAGTTGGAATTTCCAAAATGGCTACCGTTGCCATGGAAACTGGAAAAATGTCAAAAATTCTCAAAATACTTTGAACTTAATGAAACTTGATATTATTGTTACCTGACAAGTAAAGATGAGACGTTTGACTTTGAAATTTTCAAAATGGCTGCCGTTGCCATGGAAACAGCAGAAATGTGAATTTTTAATAATGCTTTGAATGTACTGAAAATTTACAGAAAAATGTATTGCCATGCATATATGTGCATTCACTGTTAAACAATTTTTAAATGGCTGCCGCTTAGTGGCAATTTGGGGAAGGGTGACATCCGCTATTGCTTGCAATGGCAATTCTAGTTATTCTTCTTTTTCCTCTTCTTCCTCTTCTTCTTCCGCCACTTTAAAAATGAACTTGTCCGCAGCATTTCTCCAAAACTACTTGTCAGATTTACTTAGGGTTTCATAAAATGTTAGACTAATATGTCTAGGTGGGCCATCAATCGTTCATTTGTGCATTAGGGTCTATTAAGGGGTATTTTGAGAGGCAAAAAGAAGGAAGGGGTTTACTATAGAACCCTATGGGATTTTATTTTCTAAAATTTTCAAATGAATATAACTTGAAAACTGTAAGTGATAGATACATGCAGTCTTCAGAAATGATTAAAGGACAATAAAACAAAACACATGAAATATAGGGGAGTCCCGGGGGGGGGGGGGGGGTCCATCCCTACCCCCTTCAATTCGAGAATATGCTTTTAACTTGTAAACGGTCCAGATCCCCACCCCTAAACCATATATATTCTTGTATGGGACAATAAAACTAATCAAATGAAATTAAATAAAAGTTCCTGGGGGTCACTCCCACCCCGTTCAATTTGAGAATGTGCTATTATCTTGTAAACGGTCCAGATCCCCACCCCAAAACCATATATATTCTTGTAGGGGACAATAAAACTAATCAAATGAAATTAAATGGAAGTTCCTGGGGGTCACCCCACCCCGTTCAATTTGAGAATGTACTATTATCTTGTAAATGGTCCAGATCCCCACCCCTAAACCATATATATTCTTGTAGGGGACAATAAAACAAATGAAATGAAATAAAAGGAAAATCCCTAGGGGGTCAGCCCACCCCCTAGCTCTTGTTTGAAAACTTGTAAACGGTCAACATCCCCACCCTAAACTATATATATTCTTGTAAGGGACAATAAAACTAATCAAATGAAATTAAATGGAAGTTCCTTGGGGTCACCCCACCCCGTTCAATTTGAGAATGTACTAGTATCTTGTAAATGGTCCAGATCCCCACCCCTAAACCATATATGTTCTTGTAGGGGACAATAAAACAAATAAAATGAGATAAAAGGGAAGTCCTGAGGGGGTCATCCCACCCCCTCTTGTTTGAAAACTTGTAAACGGTCAACATCCCCACCCCTAAACCATATATATTTTTGTAGGGGACAATAAAACAAATAAAATGAAATGCAGGTAAAGTCCCTGGGGGTCACCACCACCCCTCCTGTTTGAATACTTGTAAATGGTGGAGATCCCCACCAGTAAGCCATATATTCTTGTATGGGACAAAAAATCAAATACAATGAACATGGGACCATATGAATTGCGAGTTATGGGAGCTTTGTTTGGGAGACTTCGTAACAGCATCCTGTTACAATTACTTCTTGTTGTTTATACTCTTATATCTGGTAATAGTTCTAAATTTGTTGAGGTAAAATGATCTTTTTATGACCTATTTATATGTGTTTGTGCTCAACCGATCCTTTTACTTTATGTTCGATACTCATTTGTTCCTTATTTGATTTTTATACGTTCTACCTTTTAACTGCTTTATGTCCGTATGTTTGAAGATGGATCTTGGTTCGAAGGGATGAAATCACCGTGTTAGCGCTTGCATAAAAAAAAGATGTGGTATGATTGCCAATGAGACAACAACCCACAATAGACCAAAATGACACAGAAACTATCAACTATAGGCCAATGTACGGCCTTCAACAATGAGCATAGCCCAAACCGTGTAGTCACCTATAAAAGGCCCAGATATGACAATTTCAAACAATTCAAACAACAAAACTAACGGCCGTATTTCATATACAAAAAATAAACGGAAAACAAATATGTAACACAAAAACAAACGATAACTACTTAATTTCAGGCTCTTGTCTAGGGACAGGCACATACTAACATAATGTGGTGGGGTTAAACATGTTAGCAGGGTGTACATCGTTTCGGAGCATGCTATTACCTTGTTTAATTCGTTCCATCACTCGCTTATAATTCGCTTATAATACGTGTATCATACGTTGCACCTTTTAAAACATGATTTTCAATTGTTTTGTTGTCTCTGGTGGTAGATTTGGGTTCTTAGAGGTGATATAACTCTATAAGCGCATATGTACCCGTTCCAGCGCTCGGATAATACCCTGTTAAATATTCGTTACTTATTTGCTTTTAATACGTTTGTTGTACGTTGCACCTTTTAGAAAAGGATTTTCAATTGTGTTCATATCTCTGGTGGTAATAATGTGTTCTTATAGATGAAATATCCATATTAGCGCGTATGTACCCGTTCCAGCGCTCGGATAATACCCTGTTACTTATTCGTTCCTTATTCGCTTTTAATGCGCGGGTTAAGTATACGTTGCACCTTGAAATAAATCGTTTTTTAATTGTGTTCATGTCTCTGGTGGTAACAATGTGTTATTAGAGATGAAATGACCATATAAGCGTGCATGTACCCGTCCCAGCGCTCGGTTAATACCCTGTTACCTATTCGTTACCTATTCGTTACTTATTCGCTTTTAATACGTTTGTTGTACGTTTCACCTTTAAGAAACGGATTTTCAATTGTGTTCATTTCTCTTGCGGTAATAATGTGTTCTTATAGATGAAATACCCCTATTAGCGCATATTACCTGTTCCAGCGCTCGGATAATACCCGGTTACTTATTCGTTCCTTATTCGCTTTTAATGCGCAGGGTATACGATGCACCTTGAAATAAATCGTGTTTTAATTGTGTTCGTGTCTCTGGTGGTAACAATGTCTTCTTAGAGATGAAATGACCCTATTAGCGCGCGTGTACCCGTTCCAGCGCTCTGTTAACACCCTGTTACCTAGTCGTTACCTATCCGTTACCTATTCACTTATAATACGTTTGTTGTACGTTGCACATTTAGAAAAGGATTTTCACTTGTGTTCATGTCTCTGGTGGTAACAATGTGTAATTAGAGATGAAATGACCCTATTAGCGTGCATGTACACGTTCCAGCGCTCGGTTAATACCCTGTTACCTATTCGTTACCTATTCCTTACTTATTCGCTTTTAATACGTTTATTGTACGTTGCACCTTTAAGAAACGGATTTTCAATTGTGTTCATATCTCTTGCGGTAATAATGTGTTCTTATAGATGAAATACCCCTATTAGCGCATATTACCCGTTTCAGCGCTCGGATAATACCCGGTTACTTATTCGTTCCTTATTCGCTTTTAATGCGCAGGGTATACGTTGCACCTTGAAATAAATTGTTTTTTAATTGTGTTCGTGTCTCTGGTGGTAACAATGTGTTCTTAGAGATAAAATGACCCTATTAGCTTGCATGTACCCGTTCCAGCGCTCGGTTAATACCCTGTTACCTATTCGTTACCTATTCGTTACCTATTCACTTATAATACATTTGTTGTACGTTGCACCTTTTAGAAAAGGATTTTTAATTGTGTCCATGTCTCTGGTGGTAACAATGTGTTCTAAGAGATGAAATGACCCTATTAACGCGCAAATACCCGTTATAGCGCTCGCTTAACGTTAATACCCTGTTACCTATTCGTTACCTATTCGTTACCTATTTGTTACCTATTCACTTATAATACGTTTGTTGTACGTTGCACCTTTTAGAAAAGGATTTTCAATTGTGTTCATGTCTCTGGTGGTAACAATGTGTTCTTAGAGTTGAAATGACCCTATTGGCGCATATGTACCCGTTCCCGCGCTCGGTTAATACCCTGTTACCTATTCGTTACCTATTCGTTACTTATTCGCTTTAAATACGTTTGTTGTACGTTGCACCTTTTAGAAAAAGATTTTCAATTGTGTCCATGTCTCTGGTGGTAACAATGTGTTCTTATAGATTAAATGACCCTATAAGCGCGCATGTACCCGTTCCAGCGCTCGGTTAATACCCTGTTACCCATTCGTTACCTATTCGTTACCTATTCACTTAGAATACGTTTGTTGTACCTTGCACCTTTCAGAAAAGGATTTTCAATTGTTTTCATGTCTTTGGTTGTAATAATTTGTTCTTATAGATGAAATGACCCTATTAGCGTGCATGTACCCGTTCCAGCGCTCGGATAATACCCTGTAACTTATTCGTTCCTTATTCGCTTTTAATGCGCAGGGTTTACGTTGCACCTTGAAATAAATTGTTTTTTAATTGTGTTCATGTCTCTGGTGGTAACAATGTGTTCTTATAGATTAAATGACCCTATAAGCGCGCATGTACCCGTTCCAGCGCTCGGTTAATACCCTGTTACCTATTCGTTACCTATTTGTTACTTATTCGCTTATAATACGTTTGTTGTTCGTTGCACCTTTTAGAAAAAAAAATTCATTTGTGTTCATGTGTCTGGTGGTAACAATGTGTTCTTAGAGATGAAATAATCCTTTTAGCGCGTTTGTACCCGTTCTAGCGCTCGGCTAATACCTTGTTACCTATTCGTTACTTCTTATTTCAAGGTGCAACGCATAGCACGCGTATTTAAAGCGAATAATGAACGAATAAGTAACAGGGTATCAGTCGAGCGCTGAAACGGGTACATATGTTCGATTAAGGTTATTTCACCTCTAAGAACCGACAGTTACCAGGTACCACCAGAGACACAAAAATATTTTTTTTTAAAGTGCAACGCATTACACACGTTTTAAAAGCGAATAAGGAACTAATAAGTAACAGGGTATCACTGAGCGGTGAAATGGGTACATATGCGCTAATAGGGTTTTTTTCAACTCAGATCAGAGAACACATAATTACCACCAGAGACGTGAAAGCAATCGATAATCGATTTATTTCATGGTGCAACGTATACCACGCGTATTTAAAGCGAATAAGGAACGAATAAGTAACAGGGTATCAGTCAAGCGCTGAAACGGGTACATATGCGCTAATAGGGTTTTTTCACTTCAGAGAACACACAATTACCGCCAGAGACATGAAAGCAATTGATAATCGATTTATTTCAAGGTGCAACGTATACCACGCGTATTAAAAGCGAATAAGGAACGAATAAGTAACAGGGTATTAACTGAGCGCTGGAACGGGTACATACGCGCTAATAGGGTCATTTCATCTCTAAGAACACATTGTTGCCACCAGTGACATGAACAAAATTGAAAATCCTTTTCTAAAAGGTGCAACGTACAACAAACATATTATAAGTGAATAGGTAACGAAGAGGTAACAGGGTATTAACCGAGCGCTGGAACAGGTACATGCACGCTAAAAGGGTCATTTCATCTCTAAGAACACATTGTTACCACCAGAGACATGGACACAATTGAAAATCCTTTTCTAAAAAGTGCAACGTACAACAAACGTATTATAAGTGAATAGGTAACGAATAGGTAACGAATGGGTAAAGAATAGGTCACAGGGTATTAACCGAGCGCTGGAACGGGTGCATGCGCGCTAATAGGGTTATTTCATCTCTAAACACATTATTACCACCAGAGACATGAACAAGAGTGAAAATCCTTTTCTAAAAGGTGCAACGCACAACAAACGTATTTAAAGCGAATAAGTAACGAATAGGTAACGAATAGGTAACAGGGTATTAACTGAGCGCTGGAACGGGTACATATGCGCTAATAGGGTCATTTCATCTCTAAGAACACATTGTTACCACCAGAGACATGAACACAATTGAAAATCCTTTTCTAAAAGGTGCAACGTACAACAAACGTATTATAAGTGAATAGGTAACGAATAGGTAACAGGGTATTAACTGAGCGCTGGAACGGGTACATGCGCGCTAATAGGGTCATTTCATCTCTAAGAACACATTGTTACCACCAGAGACATGGACACAATTGAAAATCCTTTTCTAAAAAGTGCAACGTACATCAAACTTATATGTCACGGGTTTGGGTAGCGTGTACGTGACACATTTAACTCTACTAATAAAATAAGGATGTGGTTCATGGGATTGGGAAAATTACGTTAATCAAATCGAGAAATAATGTAATACATGTATACAATATATGATTTATTTGACTTCTAATGCTATTTTTATGACAGGATTTCAAACGTTACAATAAAGTTAATTTGTTCTTTAGTTGTCTTTTTCTTTACTTTGACTTCATGAGGTAATCGTTTTAAACGGATTAGTCCGCCTTGTACCAAATATTCGAGCCTTGTACCAAATATTCGAGCCTTATATCAAATCAATATATCGAGATTAACCCCGTATATGAATAAATATATGTACGCAAATGTTCTCTTTTCGGAATTATGTCCGACTAGAACTCGCTTCAGTCACTTTAATGTTGAAGTATAAATTTATATTTTCGTCCTGAATAGCTTGTTTCTTCTTGAAATTTGTAATAGATTGTGAGAATCACCTCAGTAAAGTAATTTTAAAGCTTAAATAAGCTATAAAATATATATGTTTTTATATTAAAGTCATTAAATAAAATAAATTTTCTCTGTACCTTTTCTTTTTGTGAATTCTGTAATTTTTCCCGTATGTCCTATCCTCTTTGATTGTCGAATCCCAGAACCTTGAATAAGCCAAACGCTCTTGTTTTTATATGACGATGACATGTAGCTATAGCAATTGCTAAAATTTAGCTGTCCCTATGGTGTCCCCATAGTTACAGCTAAGAGTGGCGCGAAATTCGCCGTCTCTTAGGTAACAATCATGAAGAATCTCGTATTTTCATCCCAACAACATGTTACTTCTTTGTACTACCAATATTATTCAGCTTTCGTTAAATAAACCTCAAATAAACTTTATTTCATTGAAAACTATTACCAAATATAGAATCAGGATAAATTTACCCATATCGAGCCTCTGAAAGTTTCCTTCTATTTTCATCCAAGTACGCACATGCGCAAAGTCAACTTTCGAATACACATCCTCTATGGAATGTAGTACATCGGGAGTTTGTAAACATTGACCGATAATACAACAATTTGAAATAAAAATGAAATGTTGGCATGCTAAAAGTAAGACTAGAAGAAGTCCAACCGACGTATAACCTCTGAAACAGCTGTCATGTGCTTAAACGAAAGAAATCCTCTAAAACCAGACGTCCCACTTCGTACACAAAATGTATGTTGACTCCTCCACATGTGCTTACATTTACCAATCTCATATACCAAATATTTATGTAAATGAAACTATGCCATTAACTGTAACATATGTTACGTTGGTATAAGTAATGTACAAAGTTAATAACTTACACAACCTCTTGTAATAAAAGGGGGGGGGGGTCAGTTTGTAGATCATTACAATACCCTCTGTTTTTAAGTGAGGTCCTCCGAACTTCAAATTTAAATAAAGACATAAAACATTAAAACTGTTGACTTCATTTATATATATATATATATATATATATGATGCGGAAAATGTCACTGTCATAAAACAACTTGTCACAATTGAAGTCAAATCACTGACTACTGTTTGAGCATCTATCTATCTATATGGATGATTTCTTCTGTCTCTATAATCTCGGTATTCTCTGCTGTCTCTATGATTGTCCCTATTATCCATATTATCCCTATTTTCTCTTAATTTCTCTGTTGTCTTTATCTGCAGTTTTTTTCCATTATTGTCCCTTAACCACTGGTTCAGCCCTTTTAGTTCATTAGCCATCTGAAAAACATAAGAAGTTTACATTAAGTAAAATTCCCTGTTTTTAATTATCTAAAAAACTTTTAAAATATATACAAAGGTGCCATATAAGACCTTGGTATGTTAAATACTTTATATTGCTACCTACAACCGGGAACCAGATAACAAATTTTTGAAACTACGACTGATCTCTGAATTTGGGTCTGATCTCTGAAATTGAATCTGATCTCTGAATTTGGGTCGGATCTCTGAAATTGGGTCTGATCTCTGAATGACAAAAGTTCCTCATTTTCATTCACCCCTATCATTTGGGTACTCTTAAAGCTCAGGCAAGTGGGAATTAACATCCAAGTCCTTTGCAATATTCAAATTATTATTACCGGTAACCAAATTCTCAAAATATTCACAGTAAGAATATCTCTTCTTACTTTTTAACACTCATATAAAACATAATTATCTCTAAACATCTCAACACATGGTTTTTGTTTCGGCAAGTGGGAATTAACATCCAGGTCCCTTACAGCAACCACAAAACATAATCACAAATCAAAATCCTATAATCCTCCGTCTATATCTCATAAACGCATCTTCAACGCATGGTTTTGTTTGGGCAAGTGGGAATTAACATCCAGGTCCCTCACAGTAACCGAAAATAAAATAACTTGAGCTTCTATAAAACTCCATCTATAACTCATATAAAACATCTTCAATGCATGGTTTTGTTTGGGCAAGTGGGAATAAACATCCAGGTCCCTCACAGTAACCAAAAATAAAATAACTTGAGCTTCTATAAAACTCCATCTATAACTCATATAAAACATCTTCAACGCAGTGTTTTGTTTGGGCAAGTGGGAATTAACATCCAGGTCCCTCACAGCAACCAAAAACAAAAATAATTAATAGCCCCTCTGAACTATTTTCACTCATCAATTACCGGTAACTAAATTCCACTTTAGTCATTCAGAAATCAGCATTCAATTTATCTTGAATACTTTTCCTATTATTTATACTTAAAACTATTAACGGTAGCATATCTTTACTGTCACCATTTAAAAGGGACCAGTTATTTTACTGTCTTCTTGAACATCCATGTCTATCATTTTTAACATCAGTAAAAACAACATATGTCGAACCTTTATTTCTTCAACTTCTAATAAAACAAACATATAACTTTTGCAAAAGTATAAACTTTTACAATTTAATGAATAGAACAATAATCATTACATAATAACATGCACAACTATTTCAAACACATTTAATCCAAATATAAACTGTTTAACTGTATAATTCAGGAATATATAAACACATGAACTTCTGTATTAATACTAGTACATGTATTTAATACTGTTGGTCAATCTCTTCATTGCTTGAAGAACTAAGACCATTTTGTTTCTGATTGTGTGCTCCCTTTAGCCTATATGCTGTATCACATGTTTCTTCTTCCCCTCCTTCAATCTCTTTTTCACTATCACTACACTCATAAAGTGAACTTGCTCTCCTTACATTTTCCCGACTTCTCCTCTCATTTGGCTCTTTAAATTTATTGGATCTTCTCTCACACAAGCATGCAACTACTAAATATACAGCTTCGTCTATGTCGTCTGGTTTCTTTACATAATTCACAAAAAATCTAACTTCTTCATCTAATATACCCATCATGAACCTCTCAAGCAGATCTTCTTTTCTTTGTTGTCTGTCTCTGTTGGGATAAGCTTTGTGGTGCAATCTCTTCAATTCAGCAGCATACTCCTCAGCCTTTTCTCTTGGTTTCTGGTTTCTGCTAGAAAATCTAACTTTAAATGATTTTGTATTTTCAATGACTCTATATCTGTAGCTTAGTTCTCTTACTAGATCAGTGTATCTATCTAACACTCCTACTGGTAGTTGGGTGAATACTAAGTTTCCTGCTTCTCCTTGAATTCTAGGCAGTAGTTCATCAAGCTTCTCTTCTTCTGTCCAGCTCCTCCTTGCTATTGCCTCAAATCTGTTTATCCAAACTTTCCAGTCGTCCTTACCATTAAATGCAGGTAACTTCGGATTTGAACTATTTACTGTCCTGTTACTTCTTGTGTGTGGCTGTCTATCTGTCACCAAAGATGGCTGTTGTGATAAAGGTCTGTACTCAGTAGGTCTTGGTATGTCGTAGTCTTGAAAGCCTGTAATTCCATAATGTCTTACTTCTTGCCTTGGTGCAGCATACACGTTCTCTTGTCTGTGTTGGTTTGCTGTCCTGAATTCTGGGCTTCTTTGTCTGTTTGTTTCCCTGTTTGGAACACGATCTCCTTGGCCTGAGCAATCTTGAAAATCTTGAAATCTTGTGTTCTGGTAATGCATGTTTTCTATATTTCTTTCTGGTCTCCTAACACTGTCCTTCTCGGGTCCATTGTGTTGTCTTTGTCTTTGTCTGTCGTTTCCCTTTTCGTCCGTGTGACTGTGTGCATTCATCAATGGTCTAGATTGGATATCTTCATTACATCTACTTACAAATCTCTCATGTAATAATTGTTGACCCTCTGCTTCTAAAGGTGTTCTTGTCTTGAGCCTCTCAGTACTGTGTTGGTCCATACATCCAGAATCTTCTGAAATTGTTTGGAGACTTCCTGCCGCTCTTGAACTGTTGCTTAATTCCTCTAGTGCTGCCATGACAGTTCCGTTTATAGGTGTTGATATTTCACGTCTTAAAATAGGGTTGTCCGAACTTTCTGTGAAGATTTTTAAGTTGCCGGTTTTCTCTTTATCGGCATTTTCTTCGTGACCCTCATTCCTTCTTTCCAGGATATTTGCTGTAGGTTGATTGATTTCTTCATCATCATAATCCTCGTCTCGTGATTCACACACCTCCATTTCTGAAATGTAATCTTTATCTTTGTCTTCTTGTGACCTTGCTTGCTTTCGTCTTCCCATATTTTCTAAATTCATGCACATTTAGCAAAATAATTTCTTTATATCCTTTCTCCAAAAAAGAGTCGTATTTTCAAATTAACTTGAGAAAAAAACCTACACGTAAACTAACAATTTTACTTCCAAAATTTTTGAATGTAAAACGTTAAAAATTTCAAAATCGCTTGAAAATTAATTACAGTACAGTTCACTAAATTTTATTCACCAGGCTGTATAGTTCGATCTCACGAAATAACTCGCAAGTTTAATAAACGAAGCTATATCCCACCGCTGCCACCACTTTATATGTCACGGGTTTGGGTAGCGTGTACGTGACACATTTAACTCTACTAATAAAATAAGGATGTGGTTCATGGGATTGGGAAAATTACGTTAATCAAATCGAGAAATAATGTAATACATGTATACAATATATGATTTATTTGACTTCTAATGCTATTTTTATGACAGGATTTCAAACGTTACAATAAAGTTAATTTGTTCTTTAGTTGTCTTTTTCTTTA
The DNA here is from genome assembly GCA_019925275.1 of Mytilus edulis. Classification (NCBI taxonomy): domain Eukaryota; kingdom Metazoa; phylum Mollusca; class Bivalvia; order Mytilida; family Mytilidae; genus Mytilus; species Mytilus edulis. Next base: position 84,828,602 of record CM034349.1, on the reverse strand, counting down.
CTTTGACTTCATGAGGTAATCGTTTTAAACGGGTTAGTCCGCCTTGTACCAAATATTCGAGCCTTGTACCAAATATTCGAGCCTTATATCAAATCAATATATCGAGATTAACCCCGTATATGAATAAATATATGTACGCAAATGTTCTCTTTTCGGAATTATGTCCGACTAGAACTCGCTTCAGTCACTTTAATGTTGAAAGTATAAATTTATATTTTCGTCCTGAATATCTTGTTTCTTCTTGAAATTTGTAATAGATTGTGAGAATCACCTCAGTAAAGTAATTTTAAAGCTTAAATAAGCTATAAAATATATATGTTTTTATATTAAAGTCATTAAATAAAAAAATTTTCTCTGTACCTTTTCTTTTTGTGAATTCTGTAATTTTTCCGTATGTCCTATCCTCTTTGATTGTCGAATCCCAGAACCTTGAATAAGCCAAACGCTCTTGTTTTTATATGACGATGACATGTAGCTATAGCAATTGCTAAAATTTAGCTGTCCCTATGGTGTCCCATAGTTACAGCTAAGAGTGGCGCGAAATTCGCGTCTCTTAGGTAACAATCATGAAGAATCTCGTATTTTCATCCCAACAACATGTTACTTCTTTGTACTACCAATATTATTCAGCTTTCGTTAAATAAACCTCAATAAACTTTATTTCATTGAAAACTATTACCAAATATAGAATCAGGATAAATTTACCCATATCGAGCCTCTGAAAGTTTCCTTCTATTTCATCCAAGTACGACATGTACGAATTAAGTTTACGAATAGTAACAGGTCTACGGAACTGAACGGTACAGTCGTAAGTAGTCATAGTCATCTGTAAACAATTGTACACGATCAAATAACATGAACAAGAATGTACAAGTAAATCCTTTAATAAAGGTGCAATGTAGGACATGCTTATATGAATAGTAAGAATAGAAGAAAAGGTATTAACCGAGCGTGAACGTACATCCTAATAGTGTCATTTCATCTAAGAACAATCTGTTACACCAGAGACATGACACACTTGAAAATCATTTAAAATGTTGCAACGTACCACAACGTGCTTAAAGTGATATACCAATATATACAAGTATTATCCGAAGCGGAAACGGGTCATGCCACTAATATGTCATTTTCTCTGGATATAATATGTTACCAAAGAATTAACCAATTAAAATCCTTTCTAAAAGGTGCAACGTAAACAAAGTATTTAAGAGCGAATAGGTAAGAATAGGTAACAGGGTATTAACCGAGCGCTGGAACGGGTACATGCGCGCTAATAGGTATTTCATCTCTAATAACACATTGTTACCACCAGGACATGACACAATTGAAAAAAGGCAATAAAAAACGAATTATAAGTGAATAGGTAAACGAATAGGAACGAATAGGTAACAGGTATTAACCGAGCGCTGGAACGGGTACATGCACGCTAATAGGGTCATTTCATCTCTAATTACACATTGTTACCACCAGAGACATGAACACAATTGAAAATCCTTTTCTAAAAGGTGCAACGTACAACAAACGTATTATAAGTGAATAGGTAAGATAGACGAATAGGTAACAGGGTATTAACGAGCGCTGGAACGGGTACATGCGCTAATAGGGTCATTTCATCTCTAAGAACACATTGTTACCACCAGAGACATGAACACAATTGAAAATCCTTTTCTAAAAGGTGCAACGTACAACAAACGTATTATAAAAGTCGAATAGGTGTAAACGAATAGGTAACAGGCTATTAATCCGAGCTTGAACGGTACATGCACGCTAAATAGGTCTATTTCATCTCTAATTACAATTGTTACCACCAGAGACATGAACACAAGTGAAAAATACTTTTCTAAAAGGTGCAACGTACAACAAATGTATTATAAGTGAATAGGTAACGAATAGGTACGAATAGGTAACAGGGTATTAACGAACGCTGGAACGGGTACATGCGCGCTAATAGGGTCATTTCATCTCTAAATACACATTGCTACCCCAAGACATGAACACAATGAAAATCCTTTTCTAAAAGGTGCAACGTACAACAAACGTATTATAAGTGAATAGGTAACGAATAGGTAACAGGGTATTAACCGAGCGCTGGAACGGGTACATGCACGCTAATAGGTCATTTCATCTCTAGAATACATCCATTGTTACCACCAGAGACATGAACACAATTAAAAACATTTATTTCAAGGTGCAACGTATACTTACCCAGCGCATTAAAAGCGAATAAGGAACGAATAAGTAACAGGGTATTATCCGAGCGCTGGAACGGGTACATGCACGCTAATATGGTCATTTCATCTCTAATTACACATTGTTACCACCAGAGACATGAACACAAGTGAAAATCCTTTTCTAAAAGGTGCAACGTACAACAAATGTATTATTAGTGAATAGGTAACGAATAGGTAACAGGGTATTAACCGAGCGCTGGAACGGGTACATATGCGCTAATAGGGTCATTTCATCTCTAAGAACACATTGTTACCACCAGAGACATGAACACAATTGAAAATTGTTTTCTAAAAGATGCAACGTACAACAAACGTATTATAAGTGAATAGGTAACGAATAGGTAACAAAGTATTAACCGAGCGCTGGAACGGGTACATGCACGCTAATAGGGTCATTTCATCTCTAATTATATATTGTTACCACCAGATACATGAACACAAGTGAAAATCCTTTTCTAAAAGGTTCAACGTACAACAAACGTATTTAAAGCGAATAAGTAACGAATAGGTAACGAATAGGTAACAGGGTATTAACCGTGCGCTGGAACGGGTACATGCGCGCTAATAGCGTCATTTCATCTCTAAGAACACATTGTTACCACCAGAGACATGGACACAATTGAAAATCCTTTTCTAAAAGGTGCAACGTACAACAAACAAATTATAAGTGAATAGGTAACGAATAGGTAACGAATAGGTAACAGGGTATTAACTGAGCGCATGAACGGGTACATGCACGCTAATAGGGTCATTTCATCTCTCATTACACATTGTTACCACCAGAGACATGAACACAAGTGAAAATCCTTTCTAAAAGGTGCAACGTACTACAAACGTATTATAAGTGAATAGGAAACGAATAGGTAACCAAGTATTAACCGAGCGCTGGAACGGGTACATGCACGCTAATAGGGTCATTTCATCTCTAATTACATATTGTTACCACCAGAGACATGAACACAATTGAAAATTCTTTTCTAAAAGATGCAACGTACAACAAACGTATTATAAGTGAATAGGTAACGAATAGGTAACGATTAGGTAACAAATAGGCAACAGGGTATTAACCGACCGCTGGAACGGGTACATGCTCCCTAATAGGGTCATTTCATCTCTAAGAAAACATTGTTACCACCAGGGACATGGACACAATTGAAAATCCTTTTCTAAAAGGTGCAACGTACAACAAACGTATTATAAGTGAATAGGAAACGAATAGGTAACCAAGTATTAACCGAGCGCTGGAACGGGCACATGCACGCTAATAGGGTCATTTCATCTCTAATTACATATTGCTACCACCAGAGACAGGAACATAAGTAAAAATCCTTTTCTAAAAGCTGCAACGTACAACAAATGTATTATAAGTGAATAGGTAACGAATAGGTAACGAATAGGTAACAGGGTATTAACCGAGCGCTGGAACGGGTACATATGCGCTAATAGGGTCATTTCATCTCTTAGAACACATTGTTACCACCAGAGACATGAACACAATTAAAATTGTTTTCTAAAAGGTGCAACGTACAACAAACGTATTATAAGTGAATAGGTAACGAATAGGTAACAAAGTATTAACCGAGCGCTGGAACGGGTACATGCACGCTAATAGGGTCATTTCACCTCTAATTATATATTGTTACCACCAGAGACATGAACACAAGTGAAAATCCTTTTCTAAAAGGTGCAACGTACAACAAACGTATTTAAAGCGAATAAGTAACGAATAGGTAACGAATAGGTAACAGGGTATTAACCGTGCGCTGGAACGGGTACATGCACGCTAATAGGGTCATTTCACCTCTAATTATATATTGTTACCACCAGAGACATGGACACAATTGAAAATCCTTTTCTAAAAGGTGCAACGTACAACAAACAAATTATAAGTGAATAGGTAACGAATAGGTAACGAATAGGTAACGAATAGGTAACAGGGTATTAACTGAGCGCATGAACGGGTACATGCACGCTAATAGGGTCATTTCATCTCTCATTACACATTGTTACCACCAGAGACATGAACACAAGTGAAAATCCTTTCTAAAAGGTGCAACGTACAACAAACGTATTATAAGTGAATAGGAAACGAATAGGTAACCAAGTATTAACCGAGCGCTGGAACGGGCACATGCACGCTAATAGGGTCATTTCATCTCTAATTACATATTGCTACCACCAGAGACAGGAACATAAGTAAAAATCCTTTTCTAAAAGCTGCAACGTACAACAAATGTATTATAAGTGAATAGGTAACGAATAGGTAACGAATAGGTAACAGGGTATTAACCGAGCGCTGGAACGGGTACATATGCGCTAATAGGGTCATTTCATCTCTTAGAACACATTGTTACCACCAGAGACATGAACACAATTGAAAATTGTTTTCTAAAAGGTGCAACGTACAACAAACGTATTATAAGTGAATAGGTAACGAATAGGTAACAAAGTATTAACCGAGCGCTGGAACGGGTACATGCACGCTAATAGGGTCATTTCACCTCTAATTATATATTGTTACCACCAGAGACATGAACACAAGTGAAAATCCTTTTCTAAAAGGTGCAACGTACAACAAACGTATTTAAAGCGAATAAGTAACGAATAGGTAACGAATAGGTAACAGGGTATTAACCGTGCGCTGGAACGGGTACATGCACGCTAATAGGGTCATTTCACCTCTAATTATATATTGTTACCACCAGAGACATGGACACAATTGAAAATCCTTTTCTAAAAGGTGCAACGTACAACAAACAAATTATAAGTGAATAGGTAACGAATAGGTAACGAATAGGTAACGAATAGGTAACAGGGTATTAACTGAGCGCATGAACGGGTACATGCACGCTAATAGGGTCATTTCATCTCTCATTACACATTGTTACCACCAGAGACATGAACACAAGTGAAAATCCTTTCTAAAAGGTGCAACGTACTACAAACGTATTATAAGTGAATAGGAAACGAATAGGTAACCAAGTATTAACCGAGCGCTGGAACGGGTACATGCACGCTAATAGGGTCATTTCATCTCTAATTACATATTGTTACCACCAGAGACATGAACACAATTGAAAATTCTTTTCTAAAAGATGCAACGTACAACAAACGTATTATAAGTGAATAGGTAACGAATAGGTAACGATTAGGTAACAAATAGGCAACAGGGTATTAACCGACCGCTGGAACGGGTACATGCTCCCTAATAGGGTCATTTCATCTCTAAGAAAACATTGTTACCACCAGGGACATGGACACAATTGAAAATCCTTTTCTAAAAGGTGCAACGTACAACAAACGTATTATAAGTGAATAGGAAACGAATAGGTAACCAAGTATTAACCGAGCGCTGGAACGGGTACATGCACGCTAATAGGGTCATTTCATCTCTAATTACATATTGCTACCACCAGAGACAGGAACATAAGTAAAAATCCTTTTCTAAAAGCTGCAACGTACAACAAATGTATTATAAGTGAATAGGTAACGAATAGGTAACGAATAGGTAACAGGGTATTAACCGAGCGCTGGAACGGGTACATATGCGCTAATAGGGTCATTTCATCTCTTAGAACACATTGTTACCACCAGAGACATGAACACAATTGAAAATTGTTTTCTAAAAGGTGCAACGTACAACAAACGTATTATAAGTGAATAGGTAACGAATAGGTAACAAAGTATTAACCGAGCGCTGGAACGGGTACATGCACGCTAATAGGGTCATTTCACCTCTAATTATATATTGTTACCACCAGAGACATGAACACAAGTGAAAATCCTTTTCTAAAAGGTGCAACGTACAACAAACGTATTTAAAGCGAATAAGTAACGAATAGGTAACGAATAGGTAACAGGGTATTAACCGTGCGCTGGAACGGGTACATGCGCGCTAATAGCGTCATTTCATCTCTAAGAACACATTGTTACCACCAGAGACATGGACACAATTGAAAATCCTTTTCTAAAAGGTGCAACGTACAACAAACAAATTATTAGTGAATAGGTAACGAATAGGTAACGAATAGGTAACGAATAGGTAACAGGGTATTAATTGAGCGCTGGAACGGGTACATGCACGCTAATAGGGTCATTTCATCTCTCATTACACATTGTTACCACCAGAGACATGAACACAAGTGAAAATCCTTTTCTAAAAGGTGCAACGTACTACAAACGTATTTAAAGCGAATAAGTAACGAATAGGTAACGAATAGGTAACAGGGTATTAACCGAGCGGTGGAACGGGTACATATGCGCTATTAGGGTCATTTCATCTCTAAGAACACATTGTTACCACCAGAGACATGAACACAATTGAAAATTCTTTTCTAAAAGATGCAACGTACAACAAACGTATTATAAGTGAATAGGTAACGAATAGGTAACAAATAGGTAACAGGGTATTAACCGACCGCTGGAACGGGTACATGCGCGCTAATAGGGTCATTTCATCTCTAAGAAAACATTGTTACCACCAGAGACATGGACACAATTGAAAATCGTTTTCTAAAAGGTGCAACGTACAACAAACGTATTATAAGTGAATAGGAAACGAATAGGTAACAAAGTATTAACCGAGCGCTGGAACGGGTACATGCACGCTAATAGGGTCATTTCATCTCTAATTACATATTGTTACCACCAGAGACATGAACATAAGTGAAAATCCTTTTCTAAAAGCTGCAACGTACAACAAATGTATTATAAGTGAATAGGTAACGAATAGGTAACGAATAGGTAACAGGGTATTAACGGAGCGCTGGAACGGGTACATGTGCGCTAATAGGGTCATTTCATCTGTAAGAAGACATTGTTACCCCCAGAGACATGAACACAATTGAAAATCCTTTTCTAAAAGGTGCAACGTACAACAAACGTATTATAAGTGAATAGGTAACGAATAGGTAACAAAGTATTAACCGAGCGCTGGAACGGGTACATGCACGCTAGTTTTTTTTAGTTTAAACATATTTATTTATAGTGGATTGGGAAACAAGTTTTGCAACTTATATTAATCCCTTTCCACTTTGCGGGTGCGAGTGCATGCACGCTAATAGAGTCATTTCATCTCTAATTACATATTGTTACCACCAGAGACATGAACACAAGTGAAAATCCTTATCTAAAAGGTGCAACATACAACAAACGTATTTAAAGCGAATAAGTAACGAATAGGTAACGAATAGGTAACAGGGTATTAACCGAGCGCTGGAACGGGTACATGCGCTCTAATAGGGTCATTTCGTCTTAAGAACACATTTTTACCACCAGAGACATGAACACAATTAAAAAAACGATTTATTTCAAAGTGCAACGTATACTTACCCCGCGCATTAAAAGCGAATAAGGAACGAATAAGTAACAGGGTATTATCCGAGCGCTGGAACGGGCACATACGCGCTAATAGGGATATTTCATCTATAAGAACACATTATTACCACCAGAGATATGAACACAGTTGAAAATCCTTTTCTAAAAGGTGCAACGTACAACAAACGTATTAAAAGCGAATAAGTAACGAATATTTAACAGGGTATTATCCGAGCGCTGGAACGGGTACATATGCGCTTATAGAGTTATATCACCTCTAAGAACCCAAATCTACCACCAGAGACAACAAAACAATTGAAAATCCTTGTTTAAAAGGTGCAACGTATGATACACGTATTATAAGCGAATTATAAGCGAGTGATGGAACGAATTAAACAAGGTAATAGCATGCTCCGAAACGATGTACACCCTGCTAACATGTTTAACCCAACCACATTATGTCAGTATGTGCCTGTCCCTAGACAAGAGCCTGAAATTAAGTAGTTATCGTTTGTTTTTGTGTTACGTATTTGTTTTCCGTTTATTTTTTTTGTATATGAAATACGGCCGTTAGTTTTGTTGTTTGAATTGTTTGAAATTGTCATATCTGGGCCTTCTATAGGTGACTACACGGTTTGGGCTATGCTCATTGTTGAAGGCCGTACATTGACCTATAGTTGATAGTTTCTGTGTCATTTTGGTCTATTGTGGGTTGTTGTCGCATTGGCAATCATACCACATCTTTTTTTTATGCAAGCGCCAACACGGTGATTTCATCCCTTCGAACAAAGATCCATCTTCAAACATACGGACATAAAGCAGTTAAAAGGTAGAACGTATAAAAATCAAATAAGGAACACATGAGTATCGAACATAAAGTAAAAGGATCGGTTGAGCACAAACACATATAAATAGGTCATAAAAAGATCATTTTACCTCAACAAATTTAGAACTATTACCAGATATAAGAGTATAAACAACAAGAAGTAATTGTAACAGGATGCTGTTACGAAGTCTCCCAAACAAAGCTCCCATAACTCGCAATTCATATGGTCCCATGTTCATTTTATTTGATTTTTTGTCCCATTAAGGAATATATATGGCTTACTGGTGGGGATCTCCACCATTTACAAGTATTCAAACAGGAGTGGGTGGTGGTGACCACCAGGGACTTTACCTGTATTTCATTTTATTTGTTTTATTGTCCCCTACAAGAATATATATGGTTTAGGGGTGGGGATGTTGACCGTTTACAAGTTTTCAAACAAGAGGGGGTGGGATGACCCCCTCATGACTTCCCTTTTATCTCATTTTATTTGGTTTATTGTCCCCTACAAGAACATATATGGTTTAGGGGTGGGGATCTGGACCATTTACAAGATAATAGTACATTCTCAAATTGAACGGGGTGAGGTGACCCCAAGGAACTTCCATTTAATTTCATTTGATTAGTTTTATTGTCCCTTACAAGAATATATATAGTTTTAGGGGTGGGGATGTTGACCGTTTACAAGTTTTCAAATAAGAGGGGTGGGCTGACCCCCTTGGGACTTTCCTTTTATTTCATTTCATTTGTTTTATTGTCCCCTACAAGAATATATATGGTTTAGGGGTGGGGATCTGGACCATTTACAAGATACTAGTACATTCTCAAATTGAACGGGGTGGGGTGACCCCCAGGAACTTCCATTTAATTTCATTTGATTAGTTGTATTGTCCCTTACAAGAATATATATAGTTTAGGGGTGGGGATGTTGACCGTTTCTAAGTTTTCAAACAAGAGGGGGTGGGGTGACCCCCTAGGGACTTTCCTTTTATTTCATTTCATTTGTTTTATTGTCCCCTACAATAAAATATATGGTTTAGGGATGGGGATCTGGACCATTTACAAGATAATAGTAATGATTCTCAAATTGAACGGGTGGGGTGACCCCCAGGAACTTCCATTTAATTTCATTTGATTAGTTTTATTGTCCCCTACAAGAATATATATGGTTTAGGGTGGGGATCTGGACCATTTACAAGATAATAGCACATTCTAAAATTGAACGGGGTGGGGATGACCCCCGGGGACTTCCATTTAATTTCATTTGATTTGTTTTATCGTCCTATTCAAGAATATATATGGTTTAGGGGTGGGGATCTGGACCGTTTACAAGATAATAGTACATTCTCAAATTGAACGGGGTTGGGGTGACCCCAGGAACTTTTATTTAATTTCATTTGTTTATTTTTATTGTCCCATACAAGAATATATATGGTTTAGGGGTGGGGATCTGGACCGTTTACAAGTTAAAAGCATATTCTCGAATTGAAGGGGGTAGGGATGACCCCCCAGGGACTCCCCTATATTTCATGTGTTTTGTTTTATTGTCCTTTAATCATTTCTGAAGACTGCATGTATCTATCACTTACAGTTTTCAAGTTATATTCATTTGAAAATTTTAGAAAATGAAATCCCATAGGGTTATATAGTAAACCCCTTCCTTCTTTCTGCCCCCCCCCCCCCCCCCAAAAAAAATACCCCTTAATAGACCCCAATGCACAAATGAACGATTGATGGCTCACCTAGACATATTAGGCTAACATTTTATGAAACCTTAAGTAAATCTGACAAGTAGTCTTGGAGAAATGCTGCGGACAAGTTCATTTTTAAAGTGGCGGAAGAAGAAGAGGAAGAAGACGAAGAAGACGAATAATAAAAATAATAAGAACTGAGCAAAAACAATAAGTCTCCAAACTTTGTTTGGGAGACTTAATTAAAAAGGGGAAGGATATTAAAAATCGAATAAGTAACGAATAAGGAATAGGGAATAAGTAACGAATAGTTAACGATAGGGAATAGGGAATAAGTAACGAATAGGTAACGAATAGGGAAAGGGAATAGGTAACGAATAGGTAACGAATAGGGAATAGGGAATAGGGAATAGGTAACGAATAGGTAACGAATAGGGAATAGGGAATAGGTAACGAATAGGTAACGAATAGGGAATAGGGAATAGGTAACGAATAGGTAACGAATAGGGAATAGGGAATAGGTAACAAATAGGGAATAGGGAATAGGTAACCAACTTGACGTCCATCACACAATGCCGCAGTGAAGTTCGATGTCACAACTTTAGTGTTAACAAACTATATAATCAGGTGATCGACGTGGATATAGATGTGCGCCATCGATGGTCCTTTCCCAAAATAAAGTTAATATTACGTTTTGGGACAAATGTGTTCATGTACATATCTAATGATGAAGATTTTACAGACTTTAGAACCCTGTCGTTAAAATTTATTACTTTTTGTCTAAATGATCAAGATACGCATTTAAATAATAGCTGTAACTGACCTTTTGTTTTGTCTGTAAAATTTCCTATCTTAATTGGAGCAATGACGTAGACACAGTAAATGAAAATTATACATAAATCTATGTTATTATACATATATGCTTCTTACGTAACCATCAACACAGAAATTATCAATTATCTTAATTTTCCTTTATACATACATACATGTATATATTTAATAGTGATTTAAAGCGTACCCTTTTGTATACGTTTTCCCCTTCTTATTAACCATCTGCGCAATTTGTTTGAACACTTTATGTATGTATGAATTCTTCTTTCTGTTTACAAATAGAAATTCAAAATAAAAGGAACGAAAAATAAATTTACCTTCATTGCAGCAAGACCAACATCACACTGTATCCACTACTAACCAGGAAGTACACGAAATACTTTATATATATACCCGATTTGGATATTCTAAACTGAGTAGGTACATTGTATACCAGAGCAGTCATGCATAAAAATATAACAACAGTAAAGGTATAGATTCAGATGAATAGAAAGTATTTAAAAGTATTCAGAAAATTGAATGTTATTTTTTTTACTGGTGTTTGATAGAGAAAAAGATCCGTGTATGTCTCATGTGTAAATTGTTTATTTATCAAATTACGGATGGATGAATCAAATAACTCGGTAATGCATTGTAGTTAACTTGATTTAATGACTTATTACACATGTAGCAGTCGATAGCAGAAAGTAATCTTTTAGTATTTAGGCATTGTAACGTAACAAAGTTTTATGTGAAATTAGAAAATTTAATTCAATTTTTGCAATACTAAATTCGTCCATTTTATACACCCTCCCCCTTTTTTCCCCTGCAACTTTAAATGAATGCCCCATTATCATATTCGGCATAAATACGTCAAAGGTGGCAATGTAAGATGACAGTTTGAAATGTGAACAGTCAAACACGCACGATGTTGTAAATATTACGTAATCTTTGTCAATATATAATGAAGTGAAGGTTAAAAATGAGGACGTAAATAAGGAACAAGGTCTCTAAATATCCGAGATGTCCCATTGTTGGTGTCGATATTTTCTTTCGATTTTTTTAAAACTAATCATTTGTGTGAATGATCGCGTCCTAATTTTAAAGAACTTGCTTTAATATGACGGTTATTAATAAGTAAATAATCCTATAATAAGTTAACTTATTTCTTTTCTACATTAATTTTAAAAGCTGCGCGGTAGTCAATCTTTCACTGAGAATCATTATTTGAAATATGTTAAGTCTGTAGTTTGACGCACAGTTTGTATCAACTATAGTACATATGATAAATTCTTTATAAAGGAGATATTCTAGATAAATAAGTCTATACGAAGTTTAAACTCTTTATGAGTTCAACATGTTCAAACCAAAATAAATTTGTGTAAACAGTTATTGAACACGGGTGTCATATTCAATATAATGATATATATCGAGAAAAGATCGTGACTATGGTCAAGTATTGCAATTATATCATGAAATTAAAACTCTGGTAGAGGATCGTGAGGGAAATCTTATATAGAAGATATATCATGCAAAGTTACATGTACTAACTCATCTAATTTAATCAATTGTATCTGGACATATTTAGAAGAAAAAATAAAACTGTTCGTCAAAATACATGTAGTTCCAACATTATGATCAGTATCTGAGAAAAATCAAGGCTTAACAGTAAACCGTTCGTACAAAACTATGGGTGCATTTCTTTCTACCACATACGATGCGCACATATTTTGATCATTTGTTTCTAACATACGCTTGCAAAGTTAACATAAACTTTGACAAACTATGCACTCACTACTTTTGTAGCGTTTAGAAAACAATGGCAAACGCCACACAACGTTTACAAAATGTTGATTTAGAAAGAAATGCACTCTATAAAAGGCAGGTTGCTCCTCAACATGACTAAACATGTTTTCTATGAAAAATGTCATTCCATTTTAACGATTCAAATGGTTGTATTTTGTTAGTCTATTGAAACATTTACTAAAAAGTGATTTTTTTTGGACCGTGAAAGATCGCGTACCGCTTATTGTAGATGGTGAAAAGGATCGTGATCTGATAATTTATTTTTTTAATTGGTATATCAATTACTGGATTTTCATGACTCATTCCGGTTCTCTTTTGTTGAGGAAAAAGGCTATACTCGTTCAATGCCATTTGTTTTTAGTGAGAAAAGTTTCTCGTTTTTGTCAATATTTTTTTACCGATTGGATTCATTTTATATTAACCTTGATTGAAGTCTACCCTACCAATTGATTCATTTTTATATCTAAAAATAGTTTGACAAAAAATCAGAAAAAGGCTTCAAAGTTGCTGGATCATGACCAAGTGGACAGGACATGGAAATGGTCGACAAACGTGTACTTTTAAGTACTTAACTTAGTGCAACTTGATGGAAAATATTATGTCTACTGTGAGTAGTTCATATGTAACCAACTTATAAGCAGGAGACTTTGGAAAATGGTAATTGATAAAAAAAATTCCACTAGACCACGAAAGCATGCAAGATGGCAGGGCTACTGTATAGAAATTATCATTGATCTAGTTATCACAGGAACAAAATGTAGTCTCTGTCAAACTAAATTTGCTTATTACTAGTAATTGAAATTCGATGGAATATGACCCAGCATCAAAATAGTCTAACAACTAAGAATTACTTATCAAACAGACTTTAATACCAATTCAACACTGTACAAATGTAATAAGATCATTGAATATTGTTTTTATTGGTATAAATATTGATTTTGATATCATTAAATTAAAATCAAACTAAATATGACTAGTAAGTTATATACATATACACATTAATGAATCTACAATATGATCTATACCTGTATCTTGGCATTGCACAAGCTAAGGTCATGGTTTTCTCTGCCTGTTTATCACGTCTTCACACTAAATCCATTGGATGTTGAATATGTATGGATTGATGATTAAGTCTCAGATGCATGATGTTTTTATAAGTTATTATTGGCTTTGAACTAGCTGTCAGTTAACTGCGAGTACTCTCAGATCTGTTATAATGTTCTGTTATACCACTGTCCCAGGTTAGGGGAGGGTTGGGATCCCGCTAACATGTTTAACTCCACCACAATACATGTATGTGTGTATTTTCCTGTCCCAAGTCAGGAGCCTGTAATTCAGTGGTTGTCGTTTGTTTATGTGTTACATGTTTGTTTTCGTTTATTTTTTGTACATAAGTAAGGCCGTTAGTTTTCACGTTTGAATTGTTTTACATTGTCATTTCGGGGCCATTTATAGCTGACTTTGCGGTATGGACTTTGCTCATTGTTGAAAGCCGTACGTACCTATAGTTGGTAATATCTGTGTCACGTTGGTCTCTTGTGGAGAGTTGTCTCGTTAGCAATCATACCACATCTTTTTTTTTATATTAAGCACACTACTTCGTACTACGTTGACGCCGCCGGAAACGCATTACTTACGTCTCGACCTAGAGCGATTTTTGTGGCAGGCGATAAAAAACCAAAAGCAAACGAAAAGACAACCAACCTATGCGTATAGAAAACTAAAGACTGGGCAACCAGTTTTTCCTCTTTCATTACAAATGATTTGAATTTAGAATTTTAGTGCGGATATATTTCATGTCACACAATCAACACATAACGCAAATTAAAGTACAATCATATATCATAGACTTCTAAATGCACGTCCTTATCAATTGGTGTTAAGTTAGCATTTAAATAAGTATTGTATCCATTGTCTACTTGCATAAAGTTTATCATGACCCCCTCTAAAAATGTCAATTCATTTTAAATCAATGGATCTATACTAATGAAGCACGGTTGATATTAGTAATTCAACAGTTACAGCATTGTATACTACCTTGCATCATTTACCCCCCCCCCCCCCCCCCCCCCCCCCCTTTCCACCACCTGCAACTAAAAATGTTTGGGCATATTGACGTGTTACCTCCGCCCGTACCGTCTGTCCGTAATTCTGTCCCACCGTCCAATTATAGTTATAAAATGATTCGAGATAAATCCCCCTACAGTTTAAATACTTGGATATTTTCACATTTCTGGCTGTTTGTTCATTTATTGAACGATGCATGTGCATGTGGTCAGTGTTTTGAATTTTTATTGATATTTGCTTTTTTAAAGATACATTGTAGTTGAACTTTATCATTTGGGAGTACATACTTACATAAGAGGTGCATATCGTTTGCGGCTAACTCCTCCTATACATAACCATAGACGTACATAATGTATGTGGTCCCATTCTCAACTGTTTGCATTTCAATATAACACTTGACATCTGTGGGTGCATCATTTGTGTCTTCAGAGATATCAATATATTTAAGAAAGTCCTACATTTACTTTATTGTAATACAGTTACTTCGGAATTCAGAGTGCTGTGCAAGGGATCACTGTGTCTAGTGTAACACCAGAGTTCTGTATTATTTTTTACGTTTTAAAGGCCCTTTTAAATAATTTATATCATATTTCTAAGATTTAAGAATTGAATGCTACATGCACTTTTTGTAATTGTAAATGCAGTGATTGAAGCCTTTTTATAATAAAGCGCAAACTTTAAGCCTCAGTTGTAAGTCAATAATGACTTCGCCCATTTTTGGGGCATTTTAGCCAGTAAGTCATGTGACATTGCCCGTGTGGATAAACCATGTTATACGTTTTAAAGATTAGAGGGGATAGGTTTGCCACATCTTGGATTTGGACCTTAAATGCAGACATTCCGTAAGTAGTCATCCACCGTGACTATTTAGTCTAGAAAATCTTAGGTCAATGGCTATAATGTCGCCAGACCACAACTTTGGACCTTTTTTGAAGGCCATCTGTAAATTTGCGCACCTGTTATAATAACAAAGATTGCACCTTTGTCATTATTTGTAACTTGTGTGGACAAAACCTTTGGCTAAGGGACTTAAACAAAAATGCGAACTTTTACAATTTGGTCATTCATATCATGTTATTAAATGAAAAAGAATAACTGTAATGTTCTATTCTTAAAATTATAAACTATTTTTAAAGGCATCAAAGCAAGTCGAATTTATTCAATTTTTACAAAGTTAAGGATCTTCGGTTTTAAAAACCTTTTTTTCTATTATAAAGAGAAAACAGTTTTTTAATCAAAGAATATAAAAAGGGAAGAGGAGTAATAGAAGCACTCATGAAAGTCGATGTCTGGAATTTAAAATTATAATGCTGACTTAAATAAATATATAACTTATAAAGTTTGTCATTTGTCTACATTAAAGACAATCAGTTTTTTTACTGTGTAATTTTATGCAAACACATTTATTTTCATGTTGTTGGAGGACTTCAGTCTTAAGGTTCGTATGTGAAGGACATTTGTTTTGGTCAATTTTGTTGAAGTAGGTATTCAATAATAAATGACATGTGGATGACAAACAAACAAACAACAACAACAATTGTTTTGCTTTATATATAGACATGCATGCATACTAATGGTAAGATTGCAGCGACTGTGTGTAAGTAGTGAGAGAAAGTGTGAGTGTGAGCAGCTATATTCTTTTTTTTTTTTCTTTAATACATTTTGTAACTATATTCTTGTATTATGAAGATAAAAAAACAAAATGGATAGTCTTGTATATAACTTTCAATATTTACCCCAAAAACCATAGTCAGGTGGTGATTGTAGGGGTATTGTAAAATCCTGACTATTGAAAAACAAATAAAAGATAAACAAAAAAAAAAAAAAAAAACAAAAAAACAAAAAAAAAACAAAAACAAACAACAAATCATTAGTGGTGTATTTCCTTCCAGTTGCTGAATCGAAAACATGTGGTTATCATAGTATACATGAATTATTCCGTTAATGATTACTGTCAGATAATACATTTTGCATATCATTTATTTTTAGATATAGGAAGATGTGGTATGAGTGCCAATGAGACAACTCTCCATCCAAGTTTTATTTTTTTTTATTTTTCTATACATACCATTTTCTACATTTGAAAATGCCTGTACCAAGTCAGGAATATGACAGTTTTTGTCCATTCGTTTTTGATGCGTTTTGTTATTTGATTTTGCCATGTGATTATGGACTTTCCCAATTGATCTTCCTCTAAGTTCAGTATTTTTGTGATTTTACTTTTTAGACGTAGTTTTGATACATCTTAATGATTCATCGTACATGTGATTTAAACTGATAAAGGAATCTGTGTTTCTTTATATTCTGTGCTTGCGTCTACAGTCATGTAAATAGACGAATGATTGGAAAAAGACTAAGGTTGTTCTACATTGAATATGGTAGTTTTTGAACCATTTGCATATGTAGTACCTGCACACTGCGATACGAATTGTTTGTCGGATATTGGATTAAAAATGATGACTGGAAGGGTTTAGTGTAAATGTTTAAACGGTTCAAACAAGCTACCTTTAACTTGGTTTCTGTGCTGAATTTTGATCTTAAATAAAAGTACTGCATCTCATATTTTGCATATTGAATCAGAAGTTTTCTTGTTTAACCTTTTTTTTTCCCCATTTATATCTCAATCAAAGAGGGAAATGATATGTTTTACAGTATTAATTTTGCTCATTATTTAAACTATTGAAAGTCTAAGGGACGCTATAGCCACTAACATCCACGTGTCTTTGAACTTGGTGAATAGTTGTACAATTAGCAGACATACCTCACCTCTTTTTTTTTTTTGATTTCATAAATGTAACCATAGAATTTACGATTTGTTAAGAAAGAACATGTTACATGTATGATGTATGAATTAAATCATACGAAACTAAACTTAAACAGTTAAGCAAAACCCCTGAACACATAAATGGACCTACCCTTTTCAAGTTAAAATCCGTATTTCATTCCAGATTCCTTCCCGATGTAGCTACAAGTTGAATAAATACACTATAACTTTCTAAAGGAGCCGTTGTTCGGATTATTTATATCCATAAAAAAATTAGTTTGTGTGAAATTATACATCTAAGTTCACTAAGACATGTATTACACATTTAAACACTTACAAATGTAATGACCATCTTTACCGGTATACATGTATATTGTTTGTATGGGTGACACAAAAATCTAAACTTCCGACATCATTTTGGTCATTGCATGGTCATCTTAGAATAGATCAATTGCTTTACATATACATTACCGTGTACATATAACAGAACCAATATAAAAAAGAAGATGTGGTATGATTGCCAATGAGACAACTATCCACAAAAGACCAAACTGACACAGATATTAACAACTATAGGTCACCGTACTGCCTTCAGCAATGAGCAAAGCCCATACCGCATAGTCAGCTATAATAGGCCCCGATAAGACAATGTAAAACAATTCAAACGAGAAAACTAACGGCCTTATTTATGTAAAAAAATGAACGATCCCAGGAAAGGGTTTTGTTGCTGTAATCATGATAATGTTCAGTATTCGATATGTTACACTTTTTTCTTTATTTTTCTTAATGTTCTAACTTTAAAGTATATATCAAACAGACATGGAAGAGTTATATATGATAAAAAGTGAAGCGTTGATGAACAATAATAAAAAAAACAATACGTATAACTGTATTTGGAATATAAGATTTTAAATATATAACATATTTTTCAAAACATATAGAAACGTATAGAAACCGAGAATCTGACGCAGCAATGATACTCAACAACGAAGGTCATTGATTTCGACAGACATGCATGTACACCTAACAGTGATTTTATAGACTCAAATATGTGTACCAGTTGCATTCATAAACTAAATCAAATCGATTTCATTAGACACCCTTTACTCACATTGAATGATTATTGACCTCACAAAGTTGACCGAAACAAGTCATTTCTGCAAAAATGCTGTCAATCACACGGAGTTTGTTAGGGACCTATATAAAATAAAATAATACATGTTTCACTCAATAAAGTTATTACGTAAATGGAAAGAGGCAGAGATGGACTCCGTACATTTAAAGTCATAAGAAACCTCAAATCAAAAAGAAATAATGCATACGTTTTTTATAACTCAATGGATAGTTTTCATGATAAAACTTATGTACATATACTTTTTTTCTGAAGAAAATTCTTAAATTTGTTCATATTAAGAAGAAGTTTAATTTATTTTAATTGCTTCCTTAAAAAAAAAGCAATTCTCCGAATTATTTTCCGTATGCAAAGTGACCTCCGTGTGACCCATCTCGTAAAAATCCGGTGATAGCAATACGCATGGATGTCCTTAAAATAAACTTTTATCTGGTTGTACATGTTAAACACGTGCTCAATACTATGCTTTTTTGTTGATTGTTGACAAACAGGCGACAATCGTTAAACTTCGGCATCAAAACACGAGCTTCAATTACATGTCATATTTTCACAACAACACTGACCGATTAAAAAAAAAATGACTATTATACGAAATTTATGCGAAAAAAAAAGATAAAATCGTGCACAGAAGACCAAGTTTATGATGTTTGTATGCATTGGTTCAAGAATTGGAATAATCTTATTTTTCACCGGTCTCTCGTTTATTATGACTTTAAGTGTTACATACTGTCTCATGAATGAAGCCCTTTCCAACAGATTTTCATAGTTTGTTCTAATATTGCATTGTACAGTTACATCACTGTCCTTGCAGGTTAGTGGATGGTTTGGAGATAGTCCAGCACACATTTTTGTCATCGACACAAAACGTATCTGCCTGTCCCAGGTCAGCATTTCAGTTTTCAGATGGCGTCTTTGCTGTGTACATTTATCTTAACTGTTTCCCGTTCGGTATGTCTCACCTTTGTCACGTATGACCCTTTTATAGCTTACTGTGTTATATGTGTTTTACTCACTGTTGAAGGCCCGTGCGGTAACCTATAGTTGCTAACTTTAAATGATACGATCTGTTGTGAAGACTTGTCTCATTAGAACAAACAGTGGTAGATAAAGAAATGTTTATCGTGTTTATATATATAAGGAAGGGGACAAAAATAAGATCTGCGAATGGAAACAGTAGCACGTGTATGTTAAAAGATCATATTTTACATTAATCTTATTTTTTTTTTCACACAAAAGTTGTGTATACGTAACCACCATGTTTGAGATACATTGTTAGCCCCCTTTCAGGCACACATTTAGTAAATCGTTGTAATTTCTAACAGTACTACTAATTGCAACTTGGTGTACACAGATCAATTTTGAATATCTTTTAAACAGACCATATGCTTCTCATTATGTTTTGGTTTTAGTTTATTCTCATTGTTTAATCCTCAATAATAGTCAAATTCGACCATCTTTTTTTTGTAACGTGGGTACATTATTTTTCCAATTTTCAACCAAGATATACAATTCTAAAATGTAAGATGACCTTTCGGATCTCACCTGCTACACTGTACTAAATATTCTTAAAACAGGTTATCAGACTTAATATACTTTGAAGCAAATCAACGTTAAACTATCAATACAAAACCACGAACAAGTATATTTGAGCTAAAAAGATTCCCGAATACTTTTCTCGTTCAGCTATAGTTTCATGTTTGTAAATTAATTTGTTCATTTCAGGATAAATCAAATCAAAAGCACCGTGATTCAACATTTACTATGAACTGACTGGCTGTGTGATGTTTCCAATATAAATTTCTCATTTTAATTTCTCCTCTTGGAAATGTGCTTTTATCATTCCTTAAAAAAAAAGGGAACACACTTTCCTTTTGCGCATGAATAAGGATTGTTTGACATTAAAATTTCCTTATCTTTAATCTTTAAATTAATTAATTGATTGATCTTTATAATGTATCTACTGTTCGGTGGCAAATATTTCATTCATATTCAGGGCTAGAGTAAGTAACATGTAGTGTTATAAGTATATATACAGGTACTGAAATAAGGGATCGACCTTACTGATTAGCAGAAATTTGGACAATGTTCATGACATATTGCAAATTGACAGACATTTAGCCTTGCAGCAGGTCAACCAATGTATTCCTAATACAGAGGTTTGTACGAGTTTTAGCATACACTTGTCAAGTAAACAGGTAGGAAAATGAGAAAATCTTTTTAGATTAATATTTATGGTTATGAAGCAATTATACAGTCTAAGAGTTGTTATAAAACTCCCAAAAATGATACATTTAGCATTCCACAACATAAGATTTCCTCAGTTGAAGTTGAAAAACAATACCCCATTATATGGCTGTTGTTTAGGGTTACTGGCCTACTCTCTGTTGTGTGATTATTGGGATGTCTACGGAATTTGCCTTCACGTTTTGTGTGTGTATTGTAACACATTATTTTTGGCGATGTTCTAATTGCCACTCAGAGGGGGGTGTCTTATTTGCATGACCAATGCCGCGTAAAATAAAATACAATATCATTGATTTTCGGATTACCACAGGCCTCGCAATTACAGTACATTGTCAGTTTATTCAAAGGTCACCTTTTAGTACAAAAACAGCTTTATAAAACACAAATATTTCCAGGTTACCTCAGGTCACAATTGTATTACTGTACATGGTCAGGTTATCTCAGGTCGCCACTGTATTACTGTATATAATCATAATACGCTAGGCCAGCTTTTCAAAACTCAAATACTATTTGTTACCTCAGGTCGCTCATTGTTCGATTCAGCCCCCACTTTTTTCGAAGGAACACTGTGGTTGATTATATAAGGAATCACTAGAGCATGACTGTAGTAATAAAATTGAGAATGGAAATTAGGAATGTGTCAAAGAGACAACAACCTGACAATAGAGCAGACACCAAGCCTATTAAGTAGTCAGTTGCCTCAGGTCACATATGCATTACATAAACGGTCAGTTCATTTTAACTATTTTATTTTTCCTGAAAATCCTATTTAATTTTACCATACATCCCCAAGTCAAAACGCACATACAAAAGATAAATGATCGGTTCCTTAGGTATGACAATAATTAAATCGCCTAACAATTTGGTTAACAACTTTGGTATTTCGTCATATTGAAATTTTGGTATTACATGTAGATTGACCTAAATAGGGAACTATTTTTTTCGTGAGAATTATTCGATGACAAATTCTCCCGGCTTACTGATAGCCTCTAATAATACGAGGTTCTTAATCAGCGGACTTTTTATCCACGCTTACATGCATCCCAAGCGAGGAGCCTGCAGTTATTTAGTGGTTGTCGACAGTTGCTGTGTTACATTTGTACATATTGGTTTTTCGTTCTAGTTTTGTACGTTTATTAGGTCGTTAATTTTCTCGTTAAAATTGTTTACATTTGTCCTATCGGGGCCTTGTATACCTTACTTTGCGGTATGGGCTTTGTTCATTGTTGAAGGTCGTACGGTGACTATAGTTGTTAATTCCTGTGTCATTTTGTCTCTTCTGGAGAGTTGTCTCACTGGCAATCATATCACATCTTCTTTTATTTTATATTTCTAGGCCTCATACAAAACAGTTGTATTTTTTCTGAAATGAACCTATTATTGTTTATTACACATGATGTAACGATATAAAATGGAGATCTTTTTTTCAAGTAAACAAATGTTATATTTTTATCTTTTATTGATTGATATATGAATTATTAATTTGATCATAGTCGTTTGACACAGTATCTGTTTGTTTCGCCAAATCCTGATATGTGGATAAACCTTCCATTTTCATGATGTCATCATAATGCTGCTCGTTACTACAATATAAAAAAGACAAGATGGATTGTGAATTGTTAGTGAGATTTATAAACTTACTAACATATAACACATAAGACTGTCTAGGGTGAAAGAGTGGCGAAATATACCAGAGGGTAAGTCAAACTCATAGATCGAAAATTAACTGACATTGACATGGCTAAACATGAAATAGGCAAATAGACAAATAATAGTACACAAGACACAACATAAAAAACTAAAGCAACACGAACCCCACCCAAACTGGGGATGATCGTAGGTGCTCCGGAAGGGCAATCTGATCCTTCCCTCATGCGGCACCCGTCGTGTTGCTCATGTTATTACACAACCGGTAAATAGTCTAAATACTATGATAAATGTACACGATGTACGTTGTAAGTATACAAAATCGGTTAAAGACAATTTTCTGTAACTAAACGTTTACATTTGGACAAAAATATGATGTATGCATTTTTGAAGTGTACATACAATCAATATAATATGTATCTTTCCTTTAGCTCGTACTAATGCATTTCATATTTTTTATAAAGTTAATATACTTTATATGAAGAACAAAACGAACTTTTCTCCAGTTTCGTAAAAGTTACAAGCGTCAAGGAGAATGTTTTAACGATCCTATTTCAAGAGTTCTATACAAAGAAATTGAATATTTCAGACAATTTACATGCATTGTTTTTTTTGACATTGAGGAAGAAACGTGTGTTTCTTTCAGCATTGTCTTAGATTGTTACATACATAAGGGTTGTGTATATGTGGGCATTGAAGCATACAAAAAATATTACTGTGACATATTATAATAAGTTTTTTTTTCAATAACCATTCACTCAACATAGGAGCATGATAACAAGACACTTGATTTTTTGGAATAACTAAAACACTTATTATGATTCGTATAACTTTGATTGGTATAATTTGACCTCATTCAATCCGTATTCTTGTGACCTCCAATTTAACTACTTAGCTAGAAAGTGGTATTGTATGTACTAGGCGTGAACAGCAATTTAAAGCAAAAGAATGTCAACATGGAATGTGAAACAAAAGTAAACCATTTCGTTGCTTGATTCGATCCACAAAAAAAACCCACTCTCTAATAGTCTGGTAAAACGATGATTGACTTATTTGTTTAAACATATAATATAACATTAAACAGACCTAGAAACATCAAATTGCGCATGGTCGCAATATATTTATGTTAAACTTTACGTTTATATTTACAAAGGGTAATATGACCGTCAGCAGTCTACGGAGGTCAACTAGAATGTTATTTAGATTGCATCTAGACTAAAATACACCCGAAATGATGATAAATGCTTTCGATTCGATGCATTGTTAATTATTTATTTTAATTTGGAATACGTTTTAGTATGTCACAAATCAAATGTGAGAATTTGACTCAAATCGGTGAATACGAATTTGAAATATAATGGCCCTTTAACTTATTTACAGTATTTAGATATACTTACCTATTTGAATGTGAATTGTCTGTACATGTAGCTTGCCTACTTTCTAAAAATAAAATTAATGTATTATACAGAATTATTTCCACGGAATATTTAATAAGAAAAGACATTCAGAAATGAAAAAAATATAATGTCTCTTTTTATATACAGTTCTTTTTTTCAATCTATTCTAAATCTTGAATGTGTTTAATTTGTTCAGTTGAACCATAGCAATATGTGTTAAGGTAAAACGTTACTATTACATTTTCCCATCATTAGGTTGTCCTTTTGTGTACCCAAGGCAGGTTAAGGAAGCCAACTTAGGAGCTCTGTGATTGGATGTGAGGGAACAATATATTTTTTTAGTTATCTATGAATAACTGCAGTGTAAATATTTACAATCTACATTTTAAAACCTATGGAAATATTTTCTAGAGAAATATTTAAAAAAAATCCAAAATTTCATTAATTTTGTGTATAATGACGGTGGGCATGGATACATATAACAAAAACCAACGTCGTTGGAAGTTGGTCATGATACTATTTGGCTTCAATTTAAAAAAAAAAGAGTCGTAGAGTATTAACACAACACAGTTTTATCCAAGTTTTTATTATAAAAAATGGTAAATTCAAGTATTGTTGCCTGTGACAGAATAAATAGTACCGTTTTCCTTTAAGAATAGAACAAAAACATAGCAAAAGAAATGAACAACAGTGAAAGTACCGGGAATGTCGTCAGATATAATAAAATCTATACACCTACACAATGTAACAAACATACATATGTTGACATTCTCTTTCTGTACAACTGTTCGAGCATAAATAAAGGCAACAGTAGTATACCGGTGTTCAAAACTCATAAATCCATGGACAAAAAACAAAATCGGGGTAACAAACTAAAACCGAGGGAAACGCATTAAATATAAGAGGAGAACAACGACACAACATCGAAACGCAACACACACAGAAACGGACCAAGCAACAGACAAAACACCACGAGAATAACAAATATAACATCAAAACCAAATACATGAATTTGGGATAGATAACTTTATATCAATCTTATCCAATCATTTTGTATTTTATATACTATTGTCTCGTACGCTCAATCATTAAACTTTATAGCAAATGGTGTATAAATGATAGAATACGCAAGAAACTAACGGACAAAAAGAACATCTTGTAGGATAAGCTGTATTCACTTGAGGTAACTTTGCATGAGGGCTTTTAAAATATAATAATTTTTATAGCCGCCTACATATACAAATGAAGACAACAAACTTGCCAATTTCTTCAATATTTAAGTTTTAAAGAAATTTTACTTCAATGCTTTTCTCAAAATTGTCATATTTGCTGAATGTATTATGTTTTAAAAGTTTGGATACCTTGCTTTTTTATTATTCCTCTGCGTGCATTTTTGGCCATCCAAATTATTAACAGAACAAGACACGTGCTTGCTGAACCGCCTATGAAGAACCCAAATCTGATTATTACTGATGATTCTGCTAAAACTGAAAAAAATAGGAAAACATGAATCAATATACATCTAGCATGTCTAGGCTAGATAAAAGATACATAAAAGTGTGATATCGCAGTATGGTTCCTTGTTATTTTTTCAAATAAAAAAGTTAAAATAATTGATTTTCGATTGTCGACGAATAATGCAGCCTTCGTAGGGGGTATAAATTGATATTGGATTGTTTTTTCATGTTTATTTTATATTTTTCCATTTTTTGCTGTTACAAAGATCCAGAAATTACGTCCCAAAACAAATTTTCGCTCCAACTTTTCGATGCAACTTAATGGAAAATAGGGTCAAATGCGTATGATTTTTATTTAATTTCTTGATAGATAAATTTCAATGTTTTCAGAAAGGTATCGCCCAAAGAGGTTGTAGTTATACTTAACACTAAAACTTAGGGGAATGTTATGTGTATGCCCCTTTTGCAATAGTTGCTGGCAAATAAATACACAGTGTGGCCATGAATACGTATATACACAGAAAGGAATTTTTATTTCAACATATTAACTATTAATGGAAATTGAATGTATAAAAGAAGATGATAATTTCATACAATGATATGCCATTGTGTGACACAAGCAGCTACCTTAATTTATTAAAAGGCTATGAAAAAGGATGGTTAATAATTAAGGAGGTCAATCTTTATTTTATTGTTTTTCAATATTAACCGTTTAAGGAATGATTTCAAGCTATTTTTATAACACAACGACGTTCGTTTTTAACATAATTTACAGTAATATAACCGTCTTCACCAAATAAACCTACTATACACTTGTGTGTTGCCTGGTGTGTCGCACTTGCCACCACGATAGCCGTCGTTACAACCGACTCTGCAATTACCTTCAAAAATATCACAAGACTGGTTGAAACAAGACTCACATAAGTAGGCGCAATTATAACCAAAATAGCCAGGTACACATTCTGAAATAAATAAACTAAAAGCTAATAAAATTTGTATACTGAACATTAATTTCATGATCACATCTATCAGCACCGGTGATTCGTTTTACCTAGCTGTAGTTTTCTATGTCGTATTTTGAAGAACGGTGTTTAACAAGTTGTCACTGTCATTCAAAGTTCTTTGTATAGTATCAATGATTTAAAATGATTTGTATGATTTGATCAACTATGTTAGAAAAGGTGCTTACACATATTACTTAAGCAAGGTATTTTAAACCCCTACCATTGCAAATTAAACTTCTATCTAATCTAATGTATATTTAGCATGTAACAATCGTTTGGAAAAACAACAAGCTTTAAGGTTAAATACCCATTCCGATAGGACAAAACTTACCGTATGGAATATTTTTCATTTAGTATTTTGACATCGGGGTCACTATTTATGGGGTGCAGGTGGAGGGGGACTTCTTTATGACACATTAGGTGATCTCTGCAACTTCAGAGTTGTCATTATATCCTTCTCCATTAGGTACATTTGCTGTGCTACTAATTTTATTTGAAAAAATGGTGCCATAATACAAAAATCCTGAATTCCATGGCAAAAAGGGAAGTTTATAAAAACTGAAAAAATCAAATTCTATCAACCGACTGCCCAAGTGGCATATTTTATTACCTTAGTACAGGTATTATCCAAAGAAAATGGAGATTTAAACCTGGTTTTAAACTGACACTTCTTTGATATTTGGAAAAGTCACACAAGGACGCCGGAATCCTTGTTTATCTCGTAAAATTAAGTTATCAATAAATTCCATTGTGTTGTCCATGTTGTCAAGATATATGGTAGACATAGCTGTATCTGTCGTTTCAGTTAACAGGTCTGGCGTGATATATATGCGTTTGGCATAGCAACTATATAGTGAGTGAACATAGTTTTCTAACCTGAACGTGATATTAAAAAAAAAAGGAAGTTGTTTTCAATCTTTATTTATTTACAGTAAGACTCATATAAAAATAGTTACACGCCAGCAAAAATCGGAGCACAAGTGCTTAACAATATTAAAACCTTTATAATAGTAATCTAATATAATCCTTTTAAAGGCGAACACCACCTTCGGCATACACGTTTAGAAGACAGATACAATTGAGAATGGAAATGGGGAATGTGTCTTTTAAGAAATTCAACAAACAACTTCAAATGTTTTTGTTTACCTTGATCACATGAGTAACCTTGCCATCCCTTTTTACAGCCATCATCTGAACATTCACCAGTAAATATGTTGCATGGGTTTTTAAGACAGTTACACATCTTATTACAATTAGTTCCAAAATGCCAAGCTTCGCACTCTACCGACCAGGTTTGAAAAGAAAAACGCATACATGTAACAATAATTACATATACAGCTGATATGTAAATACAATATTCCCTATGCAAATTTTTATGTAAATTTTTCTGGCGAAAAAAATTGTTTAACAGCTCTTTATGAAATTTTTAATAACTTCAGAGTTTAATTATTTTAATTTTATCAGGAAAGTCAGATTTCGACAATATTTATATATATTTATTGAATATAGTGATTTTTTATTTTATTTATTTTAATGGTGATTTTTTTGTTACTTGTATGTTTTTTTACGGGATATATTTGAAATTTTTATAGAATTTTAAGCTTTTTAGTGTCTCATAAGTCGTTTTTATGGCTAGATATTGATTGTTTTATGTGTATATATTTATATAATGTTACTTATATTTATGTCAATCGATATGTGATACTTTAATAAACTATTTACTTACTTACTTTACTTACTTACTATATTATAATTATCAAATCAAAGAAAATTTAATATGTAATACTGTATGTTTGTCGAAATTAAAAGAAAATGACATAAATTATACACAAACAAAATTCTTTTTTTTCAAAAGCCATCATGGCCACTCGTACATTGTACTATCACAATTTAATATAAAATTAAGAAGACGTGATATGATTGCAAAGGAGACAATCATCAACCAGAGTTCAAACTACGAGGATAATACAAATATAAATTACCGTAAATGTTTTAACAATAAGAAACTAATCTGTATTGATATGGGCAGCTTTAGAAGGCACCAACAAGACAAATGTGAAACAATTTAAACGAGAAAACAACAGGGTTATAGGAAAATAAGTAGACAGTACCAACATGGATCAACGACAACCTTTGACTGTTCAGAGATAAATCTATTTTTACTGTACAAATGGAGATATAACAAAACAAATTTAAGTGATTCAAAAACAATAATTAGGAATACGTTTTAAACAAATAATTTCTTTATGGTCACGTTCATAGTTGAGAATGCATTTAAATCACACTTTCACATTACCATGCACCGTGAAATCTTGGTAAAACCCTTAAATGTTATACATTTAAAAACTTTCACGGCATAATAAATAAGTGTACGGAAGGATGGACATACAGACGTACAGACACAACAACAAAACAAAACAAAAAAGAAACGCAAACCTTGATTTTGACTTGAATAAGTCCATTATATGTCTAGTTTTAACATATGCATTGTTATGGGTTGTTTATAGGCAGACACACGTACTAGTCAAACTTACTTTCATTACAATATTTTCCATAGACATAGCCAGGTTTACAAACACTGTCAATTTTACAGACTCCGTTTATATGATTACATTCATTAACTATACATCCATCACATGTTGCATTACAATTCCAACCAAAGTTCCTTTTACTACACTCTGAAACAGGAATTAAAATGTTAATATACATAGTGGCCTTATTTGTTTTAGAGAAAAATACAATACACATGTCTTTTAATAAGTCCTTATTTTAAAGATTACGACCTTATCTCAAGAAGAAGGGGTTTATCTACAGTGCTAAATCTGAAAGTTAAAAGTTTAAAATTTAAAAATAGTTTCCTTCGATTTTCAGGAAAAAAATTAAAGTGTAATTAGCCGGAAAAATAGTCTGGCAGGTCGAACTTGTTACTACCTTAGTTGATCTTAGTTGTGTTTATCCAGCATCGAGGATTACGCATTTCAATCTCATACTAAATATGTCTAGCAAAAAAACATACTTTTAGTCTTATGTTTCGCTAGTAGAATTATAAAACGAATATAAATCGTGGCGGATATGTAAAACTGGCATCTTT
Source organism: Mytilus edulis (assembly GCA_019925275.1). NCBI lineage: Eukaryota > Metazoa > Mollusca > Bivalvia > Mytilida > Mytilidae > Mytilus > Mytilus edulis. The sequence continues at coordinate 84,799,119 of CM034349.1, read as the reverse complement.
TCTTATTTACAAATAATTTTATTTTACAAACACCCGAAAGTAATTCGCCATGTACTCGTAAAAATACCGAAACGATAATGAAGTATCCGCTAAAAGAAGTTGGTTTACGGTATCATTATTACAAGAAATCTTCTGAATAACATTTATATACAAAATTCTGAAAATCAACAATTTTCAAAAGAGTCTCATCTTAACGTCGTTTTATTCAATGTTTTTGTTATAGGGTCGATTTGTCGTAGAAGTATTCAATAGATTAAACATCGAACTGACATTTTTAAGCACACAATGTAATCCAAACTTTAATTATTTACTCATTTAACGAAAACAAAATATTAAATGAAAGCTTCTAAAACAAGGTAAGGTATTGCAAAATATAACAACCCAATTCATCATCAAAGGGTATAAAATACCATTTTCCCGCGTTTTGATCAGTGTAGGAGGTAAATGTTGTTTTTCCTGTGTGTAATCGTTTTTTTTTTGGTAGGCCGATATTTCACTGTCCAATCAGGGGAGGGGCTGATTTGTTGACCTATATAAGACGGTGTGTGGAAGTTTCACTTTCTAGTCGTCATTTGTCCGAGTAAACTATGTGAACGACCAATTAACCTTAAAGAATATTTTGACTCCCAAATTGATAAAAAAAAAAATCTTCTGAATCCTGATTTTGCCTATAAAGTTTTAGATGTGAACAAAATCGAAATTATATGATTGATAGCGTTGAAAAAGTTTGTTGTGTCTCAGACAAAAAAACCAGCATTCCCCCTTTGAAGTTAAATGGAGCTCAACGTCTAGAACAAAATAAAAATCAACACGGGAGTGCTGTCCGATACGTAGAAAGTAAGAATGGACGAATCCATGAATGTCAGTTACAAATATATCTATGCTTCTGTCATTGTACGATGCAGATGGTAGTAGTTTGCGGTAAGGTGGCAGAAAAGGATATCAATTTGTTTGTATCTCGTCTATAGATATTACTAATAATTCTCATCACAGCTGCAAATCGCTTATTGAAATTAAAACTTTTTTTCAAACTAATTCACTGCAGGAAAGTCAGTACTGTTCAGATAATTTTCTTTCAGTCATTTCAAATTTGATCAGAAGATTTTAAGAGTTTAGAATTAAGCTGATATCTACAGTCAAATTGCATCTACTGAACAATATGAACATTGATAAAACAGATCTTAACTGACTGAAAGAAAATACTCTGAACAGTATTAATAGTTATCAAAAGTACCAGGATTCTAATTTAGTACGCCAGACGCGCGTTTCGTTTCGTTTCGTTTTGTATGTGTTATGATTGATGATTTTGCCATGTGATTATGGACTTTCCGGTTGGATTTTCCTCTAGGTTCAGTATTTTTGTGATTTTACTTTTTTTTTCGTCTACATGAGACTCAGCAGTGACGCTCATACTAAATTTAGCTCATAAATAAATTCGAAAGTAGACTGAAAGACTATTTTTTTTGTCTTTTTTAATTGACCTACACAATGGCCAGGAATGCTCAAACCCTAAAATATGAAAGCCCCAAAAAATGTTATAATATTTTTTTATTAATTGTAAATGACGGGGATATAGCATACTTTTCGAAATATCCTATAAACGAATTATGTTGAGGAAAAAATTGTTAAATATCATGTCAGCCAGACTCATTGACTACTAGTACTGTGTTGATAATATCATCGGAGATCGAGGAACCGTCAACAAAAAATGAAATCAAATTAGTACAAAAAAAGAATAAGCAGTTGAATAATTTCGTGCGACTGTTTCGCTTTTCTATGTAAGCATCCACAAACGCTCAATACCCCAAAATAAATATTATCTCATCTGAAATATTTAAAAGCTGACAATAAGTTAATTTAATAGCGACCAATTACTGTAAATTCAGAAATTACTGCGAGGTTTTTATTATTACAAAAAATGCGACTGAGTTGTGAACGCAATAATTTAAACTCGCATTTTGAAATATTTTATATGAATTAAACAGGAGTTTTCTCAATACCGTAAAAGTTAAAAATCGAATAGAAGTCTAAACTGACAACTGACAAAATCGCAATAATAAATGCACGCAATAGTTTCTGAATTTACAGAAATGTTTATCTGTATTAAGATAAATAATGGCTGCTTGACATTGTGGTGCACCGTCTCATTTACAAATGCTGCTGGCAATTTATGGGAATATTGTGTTAGAATATTAAGTATTTTTGAGAAGTAGAAAAAATATTCAAACCTTCTGAGCAGTTTAATCCTTCCCATCCTTTCAGACAGCCTGATTTACATTGTCCAGTTACATGATCACAGGGTGATGATAAACAGTTTACTGAGCAGTCACGCAGACACTGACTACCGAATTTATCTTCATCACAGGCTGTTTGAAAAAATGAGAAGTTTACATTTAGAATCATTTGTTCGAAATTGTCAGTGCCAATGCAACATTGCAAATAACCGATTTATTTTGTAGTCATCAAGTCTATACTTATTCGAATGCAAGATCAATATTCTTACAAAATATTTGAAATTTAAATGCACGAAATAAGGTGAAAATATGAGTACTTGAAAAATCGAAGCAAAGAGACACGAAATCACTTTTAAAACTGTTATAGCATATAGGCACACATCGGGAATTTGTCGTTTTGGTCTGGGATAAAAACAAATAACAGAAGTTGCAGTGATCTGGTAGCGCTCAAGTTAATCTATACCACAGATAAAACAGGTTGGCGTTGATTTGGAAATGAGCGGATGTTAGTCGCGCAAAGGGCAAGCTGATCGATTACTGATCGGTTATTTATGTGCATTGCGACCAAACTCAATCTCTATATACGATCCTTTCCTGATCAATTCGACTGCTCCCCGACGAATCCCCAATCTCTTCGTGACTGACTGGCTTCTCGATCCTTACTCAAATGATTTTCACATGTCAAAAATTCTAGGGTAGAAAGGAAGATCGATAACGAGCAAGGAAGACTACCCCGAACATCTTTCTCGATCACTCAGTATATATTGATCGGGCTTGATCTGATCGGCAGTGTAAACATAGTTTTTAATTGACATAACACATGAAATATGTTTCTGAAAACAATGTACATGTTTGACAAACATACCAAATGGAAAAACAGAGACATCTATTTTTTTTTTCATCATCATTATTATCATCAGAAATGAATTGAAAAAAAATAGTATAACATATACTATGTAATAGATATAATAATATTATTAAAAAAAGATAAAAAAATGTGGTAATAATCACAAACTAAAAACAAGAAGGTAGTATATATCACCGAAGCAAGCTAAAAATACCCCGAAATGAAAAATGTGAATCAATGCAATTTAGAAAAATAAGGCATGATAGTTAAGGACAAACCTTTTAACGAGTACAAAATCTGACAAAAAAAGCATCATAAGATAATCATTAAATTTTGGACAAGCAACTTAAACATATCAACAGTTTGCTAAGTTTGGAAAATAGTTTTGTTATACAGAAAAGACAATAACTGTATTTCAAACGTTTAAATTTGATAATATATTTTTGTAGTTATTTGCTTCATTGTATCATCAATAGTTTTGAAAACCTACTTTACAAAGCCGCACCTTGTATTTGTTTTTATTATATTGTGTGAACTTTACTAAACATATTCAATAATGATAAGCTGTGATTTATTTTGAAATAAAAGAACGGCGGAAGACACCAAAGGGACATTGAACTCATAAGTCGAAAATAAAACTGATAACGCTATAGCATAAATTAATATGTCAAAAGAAAAACAAAAGTACACATAACATAACACAGAAAACTAAAGACTGGGCAACAATAACCCAACAAAATTTTTTTTTATGTTTGTACACATTCAGTGATAAGTCTAATTCGGTATGTCATTCGAGTAAAATAGGCCAGTTTTGTTGTTACTACAATGGAAATACTAGTATAAACATCGTCATCGAAACAGATGTTCCATAATTATATTTGTATGTGTTTGTACTCGGGAGCTGTTTGTTTGGAGGTCTCTTGTTGAAAGCGATTCTAGTTTGTCATTAATGGTATATTCAATTCTCAAAAAAATGATATATAGATGACAAACATAATATATGAGTACCTTGGTCACATTTTTCACCAACCCAACCATCTGAACATCCCGATAAACATTTTCCACTGATTAAATCACACTGTCCTTGTCCCAAACAGTTTTCTGAACAAACATGTTCACACTTGTCTCCGTATCGTCTATATGGACATCCTGAAAACAATGCAAAATGTTAACAATTGTCAGAAGCAAAACATTATTGTATATTTCCATTTAGAGTAGACTAGTGCATATGCTTGCAAATCTTATCTAATTAAACAAAAAGCATATTTTTCTCTCTCTTTTTATTTATATATACACGTCTCTGAAATTGTCTCAATTCGCTTTGAAAAAAATTCTACAAAATTTAGAAGTCGCGGGAAAAATTTCGATATATGACAGCACAAACAAATAATGGTATGCACGGATAGATGAATTAATATATTTTGTTACATGTGTCTTATTTCTGGCTGTTTAGAAAGGTGATGGTGTACACATAACCATGATATAAAAATAGGGAGATGTGATATTATTGCCAATGGGATAATGGCAAACGTTGAGGATACAACAATCAGAGGAACCAGTATGGCCTCCAACAATGAGAAAAACCCATACCGTAAAAATATCGGCTAAAATATTGTCATAAACCTTTCACGGTAGGTGTACGAATTTTTGTGTTACCACGTAAGAACTTAATAATGTGGTGTCTTCTAGCTTTTCCTACTTTTTTATTTTACTATTCTAGTTATTCCGACATTGAAAGTTCTGGGAAAAACACTAGGTGTTTTTATTGCAACATCTGTTGTTTGAGTCACCAGTGTAAAAAAGGTCGCAGGTAAATTTACCTGTTGAGATTGAATTAAAATCTATGTACATAACAAATGTATTATTTTAGTTAGGAAACATGTATCAAGTGTTATAACTAAGTGTAACTAATATGAAAAATAAAAATAAAACGGAAAGTCCCACATCAAATGATGAAATCAAAAGCTCGAACACATTAAACGAACGAACATTTCTTATGAAGAAAATGAAAGACCTGGTTTTATAGCTAGCTTACCCTTTCACTTGTGTGACAATCGCATCAAATTCCATTAAATTAACAACCATGCGAGAACAAAACAAACAAACATCATAGTTAAAAATGTAAAAAAAATATGGGTATAGCAGTCATCATTGTGTTTAATCGTATTCACTATAAACACAAACAAATATGTAACAAAGAAGTACAAAAAAGCATATTATATAACAACCTCAATCCTTGCTTTTTTATCATACGAATGTATTTATCTTTATCTTTAATTCACCAATAAAAATTGAACAATTTTTAGTACTAGGATCGAATCTCCACCCTGACATGGTTACGTTATCATTAACTGAGACATAGAGTTGCACAATACTAGTGACAAAAATGTTCAAGTTCTTCAAATAATTAATTATTCTCATTATTTGAATAACGTATGATTTACAACTAAAAAATTAGGCAACCAGAACTTAGTACACAATTACTACAGGTTCCGCATAGAGTCATGGAGACAGATGTTATTGGAAATGCTCTACCCGTAACTGCCCTGCCACCATCAACACAGACAACAACATACTAACCAAAGTAGTAGCTTCATGTAAGCACAATCACCACTTAGACAGAAAACAACTAAGAGTAGACGAGGTACTATGTTTGTTCATTGCTGAAGGCCGTATGTAGACATATATATTTGTGATTTGCTGTGTCATTTTGTCTATTAGGGAGAGTGTCTCATTAGCAATCATACCATATCCTCTAATTATATAAAGCGCGGGTGTAATTTTAAACTTCACTGATGCATCTGGAAAATGCACGGACGCATGATTTGAAGACTGCATCAAGTGAAAAAAGTGACGTTCACAAACTTTTTCGGAAAGCTGCATAGTTCCACTTGTATCAACCAATACAGTCGAAGTTGTTTCCAAATAGTTTAACTCACTGGATGTCTTTTGTGATTCAAACACTGATACACCTAGTTTTAAATTCACAGACTATGTATAACTAGCATGGTTTTGGGTAGAAAAAATAACAATCCTATGGAATCACTATGCTTCTCATTTCCTGCACATTGATCCCATCGAACTGCTCTATCTTTAGTTTTCTATGTTGTGTTCTGTGTTCTATGGTTTATTTGTTTGTCTTTTTCTTTTTAAGCCATTGCGCTGTCAGTTAACTTTCGATCTATGAGTTTATCTGTCCCTCTGGTATCTTTCGCCGCCTTTTGATTACGAATTTGTACTAGTTTGTGTGTTCAATTTAGTGCATTATATTACAGTGTTGACTTCCTGCTCTATTTTAATGTCAATTTAGAAAAGTTTACTTTTCGGTGCCTTGCTGCAACGAGTATGTTTTGTAAGTCAAATTTAGGGCTGTATTTCAAGGAATATTTACTACAATTCTAATATATCTATATTTAAATTGAAATTTTTACTTGTATATTAATGTTTTCACTTATAAGTGGATAATTTTAATAACTTGTGAATAGCAATATGCCTATAAGTTCATATTGTGCTTGTGAATATTATTTACTTAAAATGTGCTATATGAAGTTGAAAAAGTTTGTAATAAAAACCATTTGGTTTATTAATTCATTGTCTTTCAGTGTCCTATTGTTAACATACACATTTTTGGAACCTCAACATACGTTTTTACTATGTAACCTACATGTATACAATTCTAAGTGTAGGAAAAGCCAGAATTTCCATTTGTTATTGTTATAGCAAAATTTGTCTGAAGAGCGCTGTTTGATGCAGTATAAAGTTGTCTGTTCTTGAGATGTATTCTCATATTATTTTACCATGAAACACATTTTATGAGAATTGTGTTTTGCGAATATTTTCAGGCCGAATCTATAAACTTATATATACGTTATGTCAAGCTAAACGTGTAGGTCATAACTTGATCTGGCTCTTAGATTAATAGTGTTTTCTGTATATTTTACTGGCGTGCAAATTATGACGGTATATGGTAAGTATTTCTTCGTTATATACATTTCTCTGCTAGTTTTCTCCTCTGAATTTGTCATTCATTTCGGGGCCTTTAATAGCTGACTATACGCTATGGTTTTGTTCATTGTGGCAGGCCATAAATTCTTAGTTGTTTTGCTCACTTTGACCGTCAAGAAATGCTGCAAATCCATGTAAAAATGTCAATTAATAAGTATTATAATCACATTTACTAAACCTATAGTTCTATAAAAGCTATTTGTCAAATTGTTGACCATATGTTTTTATAAACACACACTTTAGAAAATGTAGTAATGTTATACAGTTTGATACATTATATCATATGAAGACACTTACCACCGATTTCTATTTCACACAATTCGACCATATTATTTCCACTTAAAGTTGGTGGTACATATGTCAAATATTTGCAAACAGCAAAAGTAATTATGTCTGTGTCCAACCGTAGTCCACTGTACAATAAAATGCCATCATTCCACTTGTCAGTGGTATTAGAGCAATAGACAGCATTGCCATCGTCAGCAGTTGTTTTATCTATGAAAGACAAAAAGCAGAAAAATACTATAACATTTTGTTAGTTTTGCTTTTAGTAGTTTGTTTACTAGTAGTTTGGAATTATGATAACAAGCAATTGGTCGTATACAGTCCGTCTACAATTTCGATGTTGGTGCACTGCAACATCAATGGCAAATTTAAGGCAGATGGCCAATACCATACCAACACATATCATGATGGCTACGTTCTTTATAGACCGGTCCCAAGCCCGGAGTCTAGTCAGTAGTCTGTTGTTAAACTTGGTTCATATTCCTTTTTTGCAAGCATCAGGTCGTTGGTATTTTCTTATAATTTGTTTAAAACGTTGTCGAAATGAGGTAACAAAGAGCTCACAATAGTATGCGGTATTAATTCTATTCATTGTTAAAGGCCGTACGGAAACAGTTGCTTTTTCTTTTTTTTGTCTCTTTTGGGTTGAATAGAAGGATTGCTCTTTATCATATCACATCTCCTAATTGTTACATTACAGAAGCAGTCATTTGTTTAAAGGAATACGATCGTCAGATAACAATTTTTCTGGGTTGGTTTTTATTGTACATTAATATGTAGTAGTTTGTTGTCCTACTGGTCAATGTTAGAAATAGGAAGATTAAGCTAACGAAAAGATATGATAAACCTTTATATAAATGTGCCTGTTCCAATGCCTGAACTTTGATAAAAGTGATAACCATTGTCTAATGCAATCATTATAATAATAATGTCTTTGTAAATTTTTAAATGTTGTTTTATTGATAGATCTTTTATTATTGCTGTTCAATTTATTCTCAATTTTTATAGATTAGATTTTCGTTGGGTTACTGATCATGTTGATATATTCAAATATATATCCTCTAATGCCAATCTAACCAAAACGACTATTCATTTAGAAAGTACAAAAAGCTACAATCTAGCTATAGTGTCACCTTATATATGACAACAAACCAAGCAGCAAGATACATGTTTTTAAAAAGTGCATGTAACTACACACGCGATACTGGAAAAATTCACTGTTTCAAATAGCCAAAAACCAAAGCTTCGTAGAAAGAGAAACATAAAATTACAAGCTTGGTGGGTACATTTTTGTTCATATTATATTCTTCAAAATAACTTATCGTGATCTGCTCACCTCTTCCAAAAACAATATGCACTAGAGTTATAACACTTAAAGATTCAAATTCAACCTGCAAGTAGGAACTGGATTCAGTTGAAGAAAACATAATACAAGTTGATATGAGTCCATCGACTGAAAGTCCTGCATTACTTTGACCCACAGGAAGTATGTTTGCTGTTTGATTGTAAGCCAAATTATCTGTAAATTAAATAAGTGTATAGTTTGTTTATAAATGTAAATTTAGTAAATTCCTTTGCCACATATTGAAAAAAAAAGATAAACAAAGAATTAACTATATAACAGCAGTGCAACTTTATAACACGGATGGATAACTTTTTTATTTTTTAAATAGGTTTAGAACAAAATCATATTTGACCACTACAATTGAATAACAGTACTACACGCATTTCGAATTGTCGTTAACATGGTCAATATGTAATATTATCGTGATTTAAAAAAAAAAAATCATTATAAAAAATAACAACTCTAAAAACATCTTAGCATTTAACAATATCATCAATGAAGCTTAAGTGTATAGCAAAACGTCTTAAAAGTTATATAAATTTATATTTATGATATGGCAAATTGACAGAGTAGAATAGTCAAATGTCGTAATGGTAAAGAAAATTTGTGTCATATTATTACGCAACCCTTTATGCTTTAATTATCATTATCACTAGACAGCTGTGGCGTTCCATAGTCTAGACAGGATCTGAGAACTGGAGAAGGAGTTTTAATTTACAAACAAACGTATAAGACTCAGTCATGTCATGAAGTTCGCACAGTTGTGAAGATTCGTCATAGAAATAATAATAAAAAAAAAAATGACAAAAGAACATAATCTTCAGTTTTTAATTTTTGAAATAGCTTTGCTAAAATCACCTAAGCAGTACTAGTATTTCAATTTAGATTTTGTGCACAAAAAAGAACTTTGATAAGACAGATTGTATTGCTTTTACAGTAGATATGTTACAGACCGCAAATGGTAACAAAAACCTTAACACTTTATAAATTGTGTTCGTTTTGAGTGCTTTTCATGATAGGCCTTAATTCGCTGATTAAGTGAAAGCCAATGATATAAGAAGGTACACAGTGGACGACCTATGTGACTAAAAAGGAACTAAAATAGGCATGACTAATAATGCAGGATAATATAAAAAAAATAAAATAAACTTGAAAAGCGAAGACAATAAGTTGTTCCTTTTTTTTGCCCATCGATAAAGGCAATATTTCTCTATTCAGTTTTTCTTTGGCAAAAAGAAGGTTAAACATATGAGCTACTTGTTGACTTATACAATGTTATATCGGGTGGTTTATGTAGGTTGCCGGAGGAAAAAATATATATAACAATCACCATATAACATATGAACAACAACTAAAACAGCGCTTGTACATGAAGATGCATTTCAATAGTTTATTCGTAACATGTACAAATGTAAAAAAAAAACCAAATATTGATTTTCTGACAAATAACATTTAAGGTACCAATTTTGTAGCACCACATGCATATTTCGACAACCAATGTTTTTTCGGTGATGCTCGAGGCCAAAATTTTTGAAAATCCAAAGCTTTAAAAAAAAATAAAGAGCTACAAACCAAAAAAGACCAAAAGTATAACAAATTCCATGTTACTATACCTACATTTATTACAATATTGTCCGGCACGTCCAAGTACACATCCTTCAAAGCAAGCACCTGTATTTGTATAACAAATCTTATTCATGCAGTTCGTAGAGTCACACCCCCAGACACAGCTCCCATTTTCAGGATTACAATGGTGGTCAATACATGTCGGTGGACATGGTTCTGTACAGTTTTCTCCCCAGAAACCTTTCCAACATCCTAAAGCACATTTATACAAGATATGTTCTCATGTTCAGTGTGAAAAAAGTATAACAAAAATAACGAACTCAAAGGTAATTTAAAAAAAAAACCTCATTTATATAGCATTATCTCATTTCTGAAATGAATACATTTAAGAAACAACTATAGAACTTCTTCAAAATCCGTTCACTAATTATAGTTTGCTTCAACCCAATATTATAAATAAAGGCAACAGTAGTATACCGCTATTCAAAACTCATAAATCCATGGACAAAAAACAAAATCGGGGTAACAAACTAAAACTGAGGGAAACGCATTAAATGTAAGAGGAGAACAACGACACAACATTAAAATGTGAGACACACACACACAGAAACGGACTAAGCATTGGACAAAATCCTATGAGAATAACTAATAAAACTTAAACACAATGATTATTACCACAAAACACAGATTGAGTTCGGACTTTAACATTAATGAGTTATGTCCCTTTATAAACATAAATATTGCTGATTGTTTCGTTTCCACTTCCTAGTTCTTGTTTGCCACAGCAAAATGTTATAATGGATGCAACTTGTGCACAATGCCTTTTACAGATCAATTTCGATATCGGGTGGCGTCTCTTTTGATGTATATAAGGTATGCCCCTTTATAATCATCAAAATTGTTGTATTTTACGTTTTATTTTTGTAACTTTGTTTGCCTCATAAGTTCTGTCCTTTATAAACATAAAAAATGTTGTATTTAACGTTTTTGTTTTACAGGTTTGGTTTGCCTCGACCAAACGTTATTAAATCTTTTACACAGTACAATGCTTATCGCCAAACAAAACACAGATACAAAATATCGATATCGGGTAGTGTCAATTTTACTGTTCATGAGTTACAATGTATGCCCTTTATAAACAAAAAAATGTTGTTTGTCTCACTTAAATGTTATGACACTTATACACAATAATTTTTACCACAAAATGCTTATCAACGCGTTGAAATAAGGTTGGCGTCATGTTTACTGTTGCTGAGTTATGCCCCTTTATGATTGAAAAAAATGTAAATCTGTCGTTTTTGGTCTCTAACTTTATCTTGTCAAATAATGTAAAACTTATACACAATGCTGCTTATTTCCACAAAACACAGATCAGGTTCAAAATTCTGAGCGTCACATTTACACTTAGTACATTGACTCATGAATATAAACAAGCGGCAAGATTCCTGCCCAAAGACGCATTCCCCATTTGTATATTGTTTGTTTGATAAATTGTTTGATTTAAAAAAAAAAAAAAAGTTGATTGAAGATCGCATCAGTAAAAAAAAGTGCAATAAATGTATTCCGTGTTAAATTATGGGTAAAAACCAGGTTAAAAGTTGTGTATCTGGTTCTTTTTGTTATTGAAAATCACGTGTTTTTATCACATTTGTTGATGTCCAACACAAACGTGTGCCCGAGAGCTAGAACATGTATATTACCCTCTAAATGTTTACCGACATTGACGTATACACTCCATCTCCTTCCATGCAACACGCTGTACATAAAATGCCTGCTATCATATTAAACTATATTGGCTCAAAAAAACAACACCCAACAACACTACAAATTTGACTGCACCAGTTGTATTTCGACAATTAATGTCAATTCAGTGATTATTTGTTTGATTTAATGCAAACTCAACTTGTATTTGTTTTAAGTGAACAAATGCAGTTTAACACTTTACCATTTATTTCTATGTAACATAATTCGATAAACGTGTGTCTGTTGAAGTAATATATATTCCTTGTAGGGCTTAAATTACAATCGATGCTCTGATTCAGATTACTATGTGCCTGTTTTCCATCATCTCTAAAGCACAGTTCAGTATAGCTATACACACTACCATTTGCAAAGTACACCCGAAAATCGTTCATGCGATATGCCTCTGTAAATAAAAACGACATAAAGGATGGCAGGTAGATAAAACATTTATAAATGAAGGGATGAATGAAAATACAAAATGAGGACAGATTTATATGGATTTGACAAGGAGCTGTCAGTTCGCATCAGAAGCAACAAAGCTATGCATCAATTTCATAGCTGCCAACTGTCACTATTTGCGGGGGTTTCCCCAATGGAGGCTCCCAAATGGAAATTTTGAAAGAGCCATTTTGTCCACAATTTTAAACTAAACAATAAATTTTACAATTGCTATAGGCTTGTAAAAGTATGAAGAAGCCAAAAAACAACATTAAAATATACTTGAAGACCCCCTTGAAGGTTTTGTAGGACTATAAGGGCTATCTTGCATGTAAAACCCAATGGTCATTTGGGAAAGTTGGCAGGTATGCAATTTTGGACAGAAAAAATATCCATGGGAGAGCTTTAACTTCTAAAAACCCAGCTTGTCTGGCAAAACAGCTGTCTGACACCAGAGTTATCTCGGACTAACAACCACGAAGACCAATGTAGATCTATGGTATTGTACATGTTGTATCCCTGAAAAACCACAGTTGAATTGTAGGCATATATTTTTTCCATGTCACAGTCTATTGTTACATATATCCAAGGATCCTAACTATACAAATCCTTGATATATCCATAACCTGTGACTACTATAACTCATGCCGTCTAAGTCTCAGCCATACATTTAGTCCAAATATTTATGAAGTCTGGCAAGGCTATTTTAATTTTTTTCTGGGACGCTGTGGTAGGAAGGTGCCCCAGAATTTTTTTTAAATAGCCTTGCCAGACGTCATAATTATTTGAACTACCATAAATTATCATTTATGAATTTACTTATTTATTTCTTAATCTTTGTTATTAAAGTTATTTGAAATTAGTGTTTTAACCACTGATTTCTTAACCACCATAAATTAAAAATACCGCAAAATAAACATCCTCGTCTGATTCTTCGTCCATTTCATCAATCGTACAGCAACATATACTGCAATGTAAAATGGCTCTCGCGATATTGTCAAGCAAGCAGGTTACAGAGAACTTGCATTTGATAAAGTCAAAAGTAAGAGTAAAATAGGTTGCATGATCTGTTGCAGTTTACTTTCTAATTTCAAATGATTGCATGTCCCCTTATTATAATAAACTATTTCCGAAACAACAGAACAGGAACATGGGAATAAAGATTAAAGATTATTTAGGTCTGTCTTGAATTACTACTATAATATGCGTAATTACCATGCCAATACAAAAATGGAGTTTTTTGTATCTCAATTATATGAATGAAATCATCCAATAACAGATGTGATGGAGAAAGAGAAGTTGCAAAGCGTAATTCGTGAAAGCTATAGAAACTGTAAATATCAAACAGATACTTTCAGATATGATCAAAAACTTAATAATACTTTAGACTGATTCGATAAAAGAAATGTGGAAACAAACTATATCAAAGATCAATTCTTTATATACAATTTTATGAATATGAATATAAATAAGTTCAAAATTTGATAGGACAAAAAGTCACAGGACAAAATGTTACAATTAATTTTAAATTATTGAAAATCGTTTGAATATATGCGAGAAAGATCTTCAAAGATTTTGTTTTTGTAACATATATTTATCTTTATATTTAGGCAATTGTTCGGGGCATTGTTCATAAGCCTTGGTAAATGAAAATTTATTAAAATTTAATTATTGAAAGGATATATTTATTGGCAGAATGAAGCCATTTTATTATCAAGTCACCTTGACATTTTGTTTTCATAATAAATATTTGATTATTTTTGATATTTTTTTTAATAGATTTTTATTTACAAAGTTGCTTCGTATAATACATTTCAAGAAAATAAAAATAAAAAAAATAAGGGTTTTCTTGTTCAAAGAAATATAATCTCAAAACTGAATTGTGACTTTTTGTTCTGTGACTTATTGTCTTATGACTTTTTGTCCGTGACTTTCTGTCCTACATTCAACACAAGAAAGGTCTCATCTTTTAAAATTTATTAAGTTGCTTTATATACTATATTTTATCTATATTAATAAAAAAAAAGAATTTCACTGCATTATTAACTCAACTGAAGTGACACCATAAATATATACCAAACTTAAGTTAATGGTTAAAATATACCAGTTGCTATAAAATACTTCTGAAACATTAAAACAAAATTGAAAAAAAAACCATTTAAAATATTAGTCACAATTTATTTTTGAGATTCTTTGATCAGCTTGTTTTATTTATATTTTAAAATTTATATATATAAATGTGGAAGTGTTGATAAATATTGTGTTGAAGTTATATGATTATTTATTATTGTGAAATTTTAATTTCAATACTATATTATATACATTTTTAAATTCAAATTGTTGTTCAAATTTCATTTTTTTTAAAAACATTTCCTAAATTGATAAAATTCAGATGATAGATACAAAGAATAGGTCTAGGTTGGTTAAGACTTGGTCGAGTATGGTTCAGACTAGGTCGAATATGGTTAAGACTAGGTCGAGTATGGTTCAGACTAGGTTTAGTATGGTTCAGCCTCGTATAAAATGGTTCAGTACTGGTCGAGTACAAGTTCAGACTGTTAAGTGTGGTTCAGACTACAGTCGAGTATTATCAAGTAAATTACAGCTCATTCAGACTGATCGAGTAAAAATCAATACATTCGAGTACATATATAGGCCGTTTCAGAATTTTACTGGTTTGTAGTGTATACGAAAGTATACTTTTTCAAATAGTGTAATACAAACCATCCTGAATTACTGAATTTAGTGACTGTTCAATATTGCGAATACAGAGATGAAATGCTGGCACTCTAAATTGATGCGGACAATATTTTGTATTCATTGTTTTTCCAATATTGCTTTCATATGATTCTGCCATAAAAAAAACTTCTGGTTTTTAATGCAGGTATAAATATTTACATACTAAAGCGCAAATCTCTTATAGAACTGAAATAATTGCCGCAAATTTGAAGCAGACTTGCGGCAAACAAAATATATTTACAGGAACACAGAAAATAGCTTTTTCAGATGATGGCTGATATCTGCAATATCTCGGCAAACATTGCAGATTTTTGCTCATCAATGTTTGCCGTAAGATTGCCAGAAAGTTAAGATAATAAAGATTTTGTGCCATTCTATATGTTTGCAGCAAGATTGCAGAAAACTTTGACCATTCTATATATGTTTGCCAGAACATTGCAAGAATTACATAATATTGACTGGACATGCATAGTTGGCACTTCCTAGATGCTAGCAATTTTAAATTCTGGACAAAGTTAATTACGCAATTATGATTTAGCTGTATGTTGAAAACTTATCTGAGATTTGTCTTTTTTTATTTCTTTATACCGGCATATGACATCTTTTGAGAATGAATCCTGCCCCTTTTTCAAAAATGAAATGCATGTATGTATTTCCTTAAACCAAAGATAAGTTTGCAAGTATTCATTCAATGACTGTTTGTATATAAGCAATACGTTTTTTGTAAATTTAATGTGTAATTTTAAAGAGATGAATTGAGTGTGGCTACACAAATGACATTGGTATATGTGTATGTTCTGCAAGTTTGCCATAATTTTGCAGCAAACAATTGCGACAAGTTTGCAGCAAATCTAATTTGCATAATTATGTTTGATGCAAGCTTGTCGCAACCTTCATTTGCATGGGGCAATAGTTTTTCGTAAGTTTGCAACAAACATTGTGTCAATATTTGCTGCTAGGTTGCTGTAAATGTTTGCCGCAAGGCTTATATTTCGGTAAGGGATATGGTCAGCTTTGGTTGATATGGTCACATGATTTGTGATACAAGTCAGCCTGAGGTAACAATATTAAAGATAAAAATATTTTTTGCCTTTCGATCATTCGTCACTAGTTGTTTCACCATATCGCCAAATACAGGTTAGATTTGAAAAAAAAATATTTTATTGTCATATATTGCCTGTACCAGGTATGACTATCTTAAACAAAATTGGGTCTCGATTTTGCTCTCATCAGATTAACAAATAATTCCTAGGCCATAATTGTTGCAAGTAATATCATTGATTAAATTTTTTTTTAATGAAATTGATACAAAACAATAAGATTTGTTCCGATAATTAAGCATTCTATCATATTCACTTCTTTTAGAAGTCAACTGATCATGTGATTAGTTAGGCAACGTTTGATTCTATTTTGTTGATTTTTTTGTATCTATTTACCTCTCAAACTACTACGTTTCCATTAGCAAAAAATGGGTGGAAAGCATAACTCAAGAGCGATTACTTATTGAAGAAATCTACTGACTATTACTCTCAGACAAAACATGATTTAAACTACATGTAAACATTGAGTTTTATGAATGGGAACGTAATTATGTTTAGTTTATGTGTGAGTTACACTAACAAAACACCGAGTTTAGGTCAATGTAAACACGGCCTAAGACTCAGGGTATGTGTATCGTGATATTTGCGTGCGAAAGAACTACTCTAAATATGTTCCGTGAATACCTAAGTATCTTGTCTTAAGCCTCGGTCACACTTTACCGGATAGCTCGAACGGACGCCTAACGGATATCTTTTTTTCAATCCGTTCATGTCCGTTCTTATCCGTTAGACGTCCGTCCATATCCGTTGCATGTCCGTGAAGCGTACGTTTTATCCGTCGACGTCCGTTCTGTCCGGTGGAAAATTTTGAGCATGTTCAAAACTATGATCGGACGTCCAACGTATACAATGTCCGTTTAACGTCCGTTTGGCGTCCGTTTTGTACTGTACTCGTCCGTTTCGTTTCCGTTTTGTATCCGTTACGTGTCCGTTATACATCCGTTGGAGGTCTGGAAGATAAATTCACCAACGGACTTCTACCGGACGTTTAACGGATAAAACGGATGTTGAACGGATGAGAAACGGACTTCTACTGGACGTATAACGGATAAAACGAACGATGAACGGATCTGAAACGGATAAATGCCAATTGAAAATTTCGCGTCAGAAATGCCAATTATTGGTATGTCAGATTTCTTAAGGTTCATGAATTCTTATTATTCATAATCGATCTTAGAGTATAGGCACGTCTTCACAATCAAGCAGTTCTTATTCAGGCCAGACACTGTCCTTTGGCGGAATTTTGAAGAACAAACCAAAACTAGTTATACAAAGACATTTTGAATATTTATGCGATTTACATGTATTATTATTGTCGCCTTTGATTTTTCCGTATATCTTGTTTATTCGTTTTATCCGGTACGCTTCCGTAAGGTGTCCGTTTTCTGCGGAACTCGTCCGTTGGATGTACGTTCGTTATCCGTTCCGTCCGGTACGTGTCCGTTTCTCGTACGTTGCATATCCGGTGTGTGTCCGTTATGCATCCGTTACACGTCCGTTTTATTCGGTCAGTACATCAAAGGACTCCCAACGGATAACAATTTTGTCAAAGGACAACTTTTGTTTTCATCCGTTAGGCGTCCGTTCGTTCTATCCAGTAAGTTGTGACCGAGGCTTTAGGGAGGGATTGACTACTCTAAATATGTTCCGTGAATACCTAAGTATCTTTTCTGAGGGCGTTGTCAGTTTTTTCTCGATTGATAAGTTTGACTGTCCCATTGGTATCTTTCGTCCCTTTTTTACATGCTTTGTTTGTTCAAAAAAGGATAAAACGTGGAAAGTATATTTCTAATGCAAAAAAAAAATAAAAAAAAAATAATGTCGTTTAAGTGATTGTGCTGTTTCAAACTTTGAATTAAAATCAAATGTGTATTCAGATTTAAGTATGGATTACAAAGAGGACATATATATAGCAGCTAATAATGGCAAGTTTAGCTGTTTGATATATACTAATATAATATTTCAAAAGTAGTCCTCTCCTATTAGTTTCTTGTTTATTGTGTGGTTTTACTTCTTAATAGGTGAATGAGAAAAAAAAAGAAAAAAACCCACATGTGACGACAGGTTCACGTTGTACCATATCGAACGCACGCAGTCGATTTTGTTTCAAATATATATATTTGTTTGAACAAATGAAGAGACAACAACGTGCAATCATTTTAAATTCATTTGTTGTTCATTGAAATTTTCAAGAGAATGTTATTGTTTACACAAACGGTACCATATAATTATCCCCTCCCCTTTTTTATTTATTATTTTCCTGGAAGGTCGTGTCACCTTTTTTATTCCATTTATTTGTGTATCGATGTTCCTTGTTTTTTTTTTTATGTTAACGGAACATAATTTTGTCTTTCGATTTCCTTTTGCCAAAAAACCAATTCTTTCTTATTTTATTTTATAAGACATAACCATTACAACGATCACTACGAACAAAGTGCAAATCGAACACACGGTAACATGCGGGAACGTTTACCATTATTCTGCTTAAGTTCCAATATCAATCGTCGTTCATAAGCGAAATGTAGCATTATATTCATATTCAAGCAATAATATCAGACTTAAAAAAAACCAACTTGTAACCTGAAAATTATAAAAACTATTGTAGTCCCCTGGTTCACGAAGCAAGTTCCAGCTTTGTACTTATGTTGTGTATGGTCCTTGTATTGCAGCGTTATCTATATAAAACGTGAGAAGCATTACTTTATAGTTTTTTTCCTCATTTAAATTGTAGATGAAAATGATGTTAGGAAGAATAACAGCAACACTAGAGGTAAATTTTTATAACCAAAGACGGACGAAAATAAATCTTTTTGAAGTGTTAAAATCAATTTGAAAGTGTTTTTTTCTTCTCAAGAAAATGTTTTGACGAGTGACAAAATTATTGTATTGGAAGGTTACTTATGTAATTGTCTTTTGTTATTTGGTTGTATGTTTTCTTATCACATGATGAAAACAATTTTTCAGTGAATGGGTTATCATTTACCTGTAAGAACCAGTTATGCTACCTTCAGCTGTCCAATATTTTTAAGAAAGAGGAGGGCTATTCTTAAAAATATTGAACAGTTAAATGTAACATAATGGTTACTTACAGGTAAATGATAGTCTAATCACTGAAATAAAGAACGGACACAGCAATAGAATGACGTCACAACAATGTGCTTTACATAAAACCATTATTTGGTAGCAACTGCTCTTATAACAAATCGACTGAATCAGTGATTTAGTTATATTATAAGAGCTTGTACTGAAATCAAAATTGATAACATCGTCACAGAAGAGCAATAACTACACTAAGAAGTAAACTGTGAATTTTAACAAATTAGCGTATCTATAGATATTGTCCTGTTCCTCATTTTGATATGTACAGTTCATACTTATCTATCATAGTTTTCAAGATATTAGCCAACATCGCAAAATAATGTGAAAAAAAGACTTGTTCAATAGCTTTTACTCCTTATAATGATCGTCTTACAGTTTTTACATTCTCATCCTTTCTGTCCTGTAGATTTGTCTAATATTCAATAGTTTACAAAAATGAAAGATGTTTGCATGATACCTTCATTATCTATTTTCAGTTTCGATGGCCATTTTGGTTTGCAGGCATCAACATCGAACATAAGCTTTAAATTAAAACCCAAAGTAGGATTGTGACCATGTTTGAACATGGTTTTGATGGCCAATAATTTTAGGGGAGGAGAGTATTGTTAAATGTCAGCAGATGACGAACGACGACGATGACCTGGATACCAACATACCTTTTGATCCAGGTTTTCAGCCAAAAATATACAAGTCATACATTGTCTGGGTTTTTGTTTGGTGGATAAAATGGTATGTGACAACTCACAGTATAATCATGACTTACCATCCTTCCGATAATAGCTCTTAATATTTGTTATGTAGGCCAGCCTTGGAAGAAAAAGACCCCACCATGTTACCGCCTGATAACCAGTAGATGAACATCCATCTTCCCAATTATTATTAGCAGGCCCTTCTACTGCCAAGTTTGCAGTATATGAAACACCAGCTCCGTCTGTATATGTTGTTTCCTGTGCTACTGTTCCATATAAAGCCAGATTTACTGTTAAAAGAGGTGAACTATTTACAGGTTACTTTCTTACCAATTGTATTTATTACGACTTATATATGCATTTGAATAATTGTCTTACATTTATTTCTGTCATTCTATTTCTATAGATAATATAAATGTGTAGGACTCTAAAGTGCGATGGTACTCTAAGGTGCGATGATCACGCTAAAGTGCGATGGTCTACGCGAAAGTACGATGATGTATCACGCTAAAGTGCGATGGCTGTTTGTTCGCTAAAGTACGATGGTTTATCACGCTAAAATGCGATGGACTAAAAGGGTAATTTTAATGGGCTTAAAGTATTAAAGAACGCGGATTTAATAAATAGTCTTCTTGCGAAAGCTAGTACAAGGTTTTATGACATATTTGATAGGCTTTATAATTATCGGCAGGCTTAAGTGATCATTGTTTTAAATATAGAAGAACGAACCACGTTATAATTTCTAAAATGGTAATTTAGATGTGACAAAAATCTAACTATCCTGTATATGGTTTTTTTAAATTAAGGCCGGTATCACATATTTGGATAATTTGTGTAGCTTGCCGTTCACACAGTCTATCACCAATGTGGACATCTCCTCTCAAAGTCGTCATTGTAAATTACAAATACAAAATTCGTTCTATTTTGTTAGCGGACAATTTATGATTTACGCATGGAAACATGACGTACCTTTATTTTACCGACTTAACTTTTCATTAAAATTGACAATATTTGAACGGGGACGGCAAAGTAAACTGCAACATAAACAATGATGTCAATGTATCCGTTAGCTTCAAATAGAAACAGTATAAAGGAAAATTATGCGTATACTTTTGTATCTGTATAGTAAGATGGTCGACTGCAGAACAAAAGTCCTTCTTCTAGCACCGAAAAAAACCCACATTTGCCTCAGCCGACTAAACACGGTTATCAGGTTTGAATTAAGTAAGTCATGGACATTTGCTTTAAAGTTGTTAATCAAATATTCTACATTTATCTTTCAGCATGTTCATTTTTTGTTTGTATTAAAGACTGTTGACGTCCTAATCCATAGTATGTTTATTACGTCTATACTTTCGTGGACCATCTCACTTTAGCGTGTGTAGGCATCGTACTTTGGCGTAGATCATCGCACTTTAGCGTGACCATCGTACTTTAGCGTCCCCATCGCACTTTAGAGTCCTACAAATGTATTATAATTTAAAAACGATACATGGCCTATATCGATTGATGTATTCAGGTTTAACACTGATGTCTTAGATTTTACGGTACATTTAAAGATACACAAACATGACAAATATATTGATACGCATGCAAATATAACCAATCATCGAAACTAGCACGCCAATACGTTTAAAGATCATAGTATTAGTGTAACTTATACAAATTAATGCAGATGTTGTTAGCGGACTACATACATCAAACATAAGAGACTATATTGAACGACGAAAATTTGGAATCGCCAGGTCGTCTGTATCGTGCCTGACATTTGCGTATAAAAAGTATGGATTCATCTACATCTTCTATATATAGTTAAAAATTAAAAGACAATGTTTTTCCTTAAGATTTATATATAGTCCACCTCTCTCCTTTCCGATTGTAAAAGATTGTTTAATATCTACAACTCAATACATAAACAGATTTTTCAAAACCTCCTCCAGACAGTTTTTTAACACCACGTCAAGAATGGCTTACTATTTTCACTATTGTTCATCATCTTGAAACATAGAAATCATATTTATTTCGACTAAATTGATCACAACTAACATTGATGCAACCTAATTGTATTTGTTGTTGACACAGTTGAGTGTTTTTGTGTAGTTTTCTTTTTATTGTCGTGATGATATAATTTTTACCATTGAAAAACGGTTCGCTAACGGATACATACAATTTGTATTTATGAGTTTTGAACAGCGGTATTCTACTGTTACCTTTTATTATATACATGTATCAATTACCAAGATGGTACAATTTTATATATACTTACTTTGTGCTTTTACTGGAACAAAAAGGGTCGCTATGATAATTAAGAATAGACTTGGTGGCAGCTTTGCAACCATCTAAAAATGAGTTTTGTAAGCATATATATATGGATCGCTGTAACTGCCTTATGGTACTTCATTTTTTATTATGATGCGCTTTTTCTTTATTATCATAAGGGTTTTCTCTATTATGACGAGCTTTTTTTTCTTAATTATGATGAGCTTATTTTTTTTTATTATGATGAGCTTTTTTTTTATTATTGTGATGAGCTTTTTCTCTATAATGATGAGGTTTTTCTTTATTATGATGATGTTTTTTCTTTATTATGATAAGGTTTTTCTTTATTATGATAAGCATTTCCCCTAATATGATGAGCATTTCCCCTAATATGATGAGCATTTTTTTTTTTATCATTATGATGAGCTTTTTCTTTATTATGATGAGCCTTTTCTCTATTATGATGTGGTTTTTCTTTAGGATGAGCTTTTTCTCTATTAAGATGAATGAGATGTTAGAAGGGAATCATGGGACATATAGAGAATCATGGAACATACACAGAGTCATGGGAAATTAACAAAATAAAGATCAAACACAAAGAAAAATAGCAGAATCAGAAATGTTGAAAGTTCTACGGAAAGTTCGCTTGCTCCATGTGCGGGAAATGTTTGATAAAGAAAAAATAACACCAAATTTTGTCAGCATGCTTTCAAAATATGAACTGGAATATTAGGAGTTACCATTCTAGCACATATGATGACACTATGAATGGAATGCATCAAGTATAGAAACATGGAACCTGTAAAAACTGATAGTTTGGATGACAATCCAAAATACCCTGTCGACAAAAATGTACTAGAGTCGTTGTTAGATTGTGACTTCAAGATATCGGACATTGGAAATCTCGAACAATTCTCTGAGAGAACAATATATTGACGGATGGCTCAATTTGGACTACAGGAAAGAGATTTTTATGACATTGAAGATGGCAACCTTGACAGTATACTTTCCGGTATTGTCGTGGATTTTCGTCGTTATGGCGAACGCTTGTTGCGTGAAATACTGAAAGGAAAAAGAATTAATGTACAAAGATTGAGGTTAAGAGATGCCATTCTTAGAATATACTTCGCTGGTACCCAAGAGAGAAAGACAGGTCGACTGCACAGACATGTATGCAACGTTACGGCACCGAATCACTCTTGGCACATAGACACTAACCATAAATTATTAAGATGGAGATTCATTATACTGGGTGGAGTTGATGGGTTCAGTAGGCTTATTATGTTTCTACATTGTCGTGACAACACTTCCGCCACCGTATTGAGTAGCTCCCTCTCAGCATGTTCTGTCAGCATAGTGAAGAATTTTCATTCACTGACTGCCAAAGAGGGGACTTGCTCCGGTCATGCTTCAGTGATTCCCTATATAATCAACCCAATTTTTCCCAGAAAAGGGGGGACCTTGTTCCCCTCTAAATCCACCTCTGGTGAGATAAGAGACTAGAAAATGTATCTGTGCCAGATTTCATGTTGACAAAACATGGTGACGGCAGTATATTTATAGGCCCAAGCACGCACAATCAGAGAATAGAGAGATTGTGGAGGGACGTTAACGTGGGTGTTTTGTGCTATATCTACAACTTATTATATCCTCTAGAAGACCAGGACATTCCTGATCCACTGAATGGACTGCATCTAATAGCCCTGCACCACATTTAGAGGGATGAAATTAACTAAAGACTTGATATTTGCTCTCAAGCCTGGGCAAGCCATAGAATGAGAACAACAAAATCATCTCCTGTCAATACTTGGATCGCCGGTCAAATACAGAATCCAGTTGGTACACAACTCAGTGAACGAGCTCGAGATTAAGTTGATTATGTGTTAGAGGGAAACATTGGTGAGGCTTATCTTATCGACGACGGAAGGACAATTTTTGAGCCGATAAACATTGCAATTAATGACCAACAAATAATGAGAGCTGGTTTCAATAGGACAAGTACCAACTTTAAATTTGGCATTGATGACTTTGTGAATTGTGTCGAAATCCTTTCTGCACAAGCCTGAATGAACTTTCAGTAATTTTTTGCGTACAATAACAATGTTATAAATTATCATTGTCTATTTCTTAGACTGTTTTCCCCCGAGTTTTAGTCTTGTTTTTGTTATATCCAT
The DNA here is from genome assembly GCA_019925275.1 of Mytilus edulis. Lineage (NCBI taxonomy): Eukaryota > Metazoa > Mollusca > Bivalvia > Mytilida > Mytilidae > Mytilus > Mytilus edulis. The sequence continues at coordinate 84,774,596 of CM034349.1, read as the reverse complement.
CATAGAACTCATCTGGTACACCTATATAAAAAGAAAATGTTGTATGATTGCTAATGAGACATCTCTCCACAAGAGACCAAATGACACAGAAATGAACAACTATAGGTCACCTTACGGTCTTCAACAATAAGAAAATGTCAAACCAAATGGTCCGCTATAAAAGGCCCCAAAATGACAATGTGAAAGAAATCAGAAGTCGAGAAAACTTACAATCTAATTTACGTACAAAAAATAAAAAACAAAAAACAAATAAGTAACAAATAAACAAACGACAACAACTGAATTACTAGCTCCTGATTTGGGACAGACAGATACAGAATGTGGCGCTGTTAAACGTGTTAGCGGGATCCCAACCCACCCCTAACCTGGGACAGTGGAACAACATAAGAACGAACTACTTAGTATAAAAATCAGTTGAATAGGCTTAACTCATCAGATGGATAAACATACAAATACTACAAATACAAGCTGACATGGTCGGATACTTGTACATCCTTACAACAAAAGGACAAACCAACTAATAAATAAAATCATGCATCTAAGACTAGATTAGCAACCAGTACACATCAAACATCAAATGGATTTAGTGCAAAGACGTCAATAAAAAGTAGGAGAAAAACCTGACCTTGTGCTATGCTAAGATACAGGAGTCGACAAATTGCAGATATATGAATTTGTATATGTATATAAAAATGATTTTTAGTTTGCTTTAAAATTTACTGATAACAAAATCAATAGCAATACCAATAAAACAATATTCAATATCAATAAAACAATATTCAATGATCGTATTACAGTGCATAATTGGTAACCTTTAAAAATTAGTTCATTTAAATGATTAATAACTTTACCAGGATCGTTTCAAATTTCCCGGGCACGATAAACAACATTTCTGTAAAAAAAGAAAGTGCTACATGTATCCCGTCTGAAATAAGTTGTAAGGTACAACCAAACTTTAAAACTTAATCTTTAAAAAAATTTAAGTATTCGTGGTAACGAAATCCCTAACTTATGCATAGTCGTGAGGAGCATAAATGGTGACAGAAGTGAAAAGCAGTGTCATCATACGCGCTGGAATGGTAATTCCTAGATATTCCAGTTCATATTTGGAAAGCATGCTGACAATATTTGGTGTTAAGTTTTCTTTATTAAACATTTCCCGCACATGGAGCAAGCCAACATTCCGAAGAACTTTCAACATTTTTCTTTGTGTTTGATCTTAATTTTCCTAATTTTCCATGATTCCCTTCTAACAGTTCATCCTAATAGAGAAAAAAACCTCATTATACAGAAAAACCTTGTCATATTAGTGAAAAAGCTTATCATAATAAAGAAAAAGCTCATCACAATAAAGAAAAAGCACATCATAATAGAGAAAAAGCTCATCATAATAAAGAAAAAGCTCATCATAATACAGAAAAAGCTCATCATATTAGAGAATAACATCATCATAATAAAGAAAAACCTCATCATGATAAAGAATGAAGTACCATAAGGCAGTTACGGCGTTCCATACATATACATCTTAACAATATCTGAATCCAAAATACTAGAGTGGGGACTGTGGTTAACCATTGAGTTAGAATTAGAGCTCGAGTTAAGGTTTGAATTCATTTAGAGGTTCACTTGATATTCGAGTTATGTTTTGATTTTAAAAACAATGTGTGTCTACAAGGTATACTGTTTATAAAACTATATATTTACCATGTTTACTAAAAAAAAAATTACTCATTTTTATATGCAAATAATAATTGAGAAATAGCGGGTTGATCCAGAGACTGTGAGGAAATGTTTTTGTACTTTGTATTTTTATCTTTTCAATTACTCTGGTGAAACCGTCCTGTTCACAGTTTTGTTAAGTCCTTGATCTGTGTCTCAAGTGTATCGAATCATAAAAACTCAAATCATATACTAGAATTCTTACTCGAATATTCACTCGATTTCTTTTCTTGAAATGTGACTCAAACTCGAAAAGTAATTTGAGCACTTATTTAAAATTTGACTCAAACATAACTTCAAATTTATCTCGAATATAACCCGAACTCTAACTCGATGTGTATACGATTGTCGTTAACTCTTAAATGATCGAACCGCTATCATGTGACACCGAATTGCATTGTTCTCAAAAATGAATTAAAGAATAAGATAACACTATAAAGTGCGAAAACAGAAAACATGAGTTGCTTGGTAAGAGAAAATGAAATACTGGACTACGTGTGAAAATTCAATACGGAAAATGCCTTACCAAATGTCAAAATCAAACACTAAAACAAATGAAACCAATGGATTACAAATATCATATTCTTGATATAGTACACATATTTCTGTCTGAAAAAAATGATGATTCAACCTAGTTTTATTGCTAGCTAAACCACTCACGAGTGTCTATTTCGCATAGACATAGTCTTAAAATCAAAATCTTTAAACAAAAAAGACTCCATCACTGCTTTTTTACGTCAGCACGACATTACGATACTTTCCTTCCCTCATCACGCGTCTCTATATGTATGACTTATTTAATATCAAAATTTGGTATTCGTTTAAGAAACATACAGATCTGTAGTCACAAATACAAAAGGCCGAAACCTACAGGAATTGTAAAATCATAGAGTTTTAACACATTTCAATAATGTTTCGAACAATTTTTGCAATATTTAGTACAGATATATTGCATTTTCCCTTCGTCTCTTTTCCATTGTAGTGACTTGAAATACTTAATCCTTCGACTTGTTTTTCAAAGTCCGTAAAAGGCCTTTTGTTTTAGTTTGAACATTTATTTGATATTACAAATTAAAACAATTGCGAACTTAAGAGACACAGTAGCAGCATATGCAGAAATTCAACAAGGTGAAAATATATTGATACTGTAACAAATAGCCAAAGATTTAGTCAACTAACGTATTAAATGAGTCGTAAATTTGCATCTTACATGTTTGTTTACATCAACACAGAATTTCTATTAAATAAATGAAATTGTATGGGAATAAACTCAATTCCCCCCTATAAAATGATAACTTAAAACCCTTTCTGTCTTGGTCCATGCTAAAACTTCGACTAAATAACATCTTGGTTGCGGACAAGCCTCGAGTGTGCGAGTCGTGGTCACACCCAATCCAGATCAAATTTTAAAAAAAAATTGTGTTTTGTCGATACTTCCCTGATAAGCACATGGGATTAAGTTGTAATGGCAAATAATGGTTGTCTCGGGAGTCAGACTGATTGAACAGGTAGGTTAACATGTCTTTCTGTGGACTGTCTCGTTGTTAAATAGAAAGTTGAAAATTCGTCTAGTCTAGTACAAAGCAGGACTACATTTGTAACATTCATAATACATTAACATATTCATGTTATCCCAATGCATTTAATTTACCATTGGAAGTAAAAATCGTTCATCATCATCATCTATAACATTGAGTTGAACAAAATGTATTCGTTCTGTTTTATTAATGTTTAACATTAAAAAAGTAACCTACCTTTATAGCAACAAGAACAACGTCACCATGTATCCACTGTCAACCAGGAAGTACAAGACTTACTGTTAATATGTATATACCTAATTTTGATATCTTTAGATGGTACATTGTACACTATGAGCAGTCAGGCATACAAATATCATATTACTGTCGATTCAAACACAAATGAAATTATTTATAGCATTAACTGGGGTTTAATCGATACGAAGGGGTATTACCCATATGTGTATTCTTAAAAATTCTAAAGAACTTCTGGATAATTTTAAATCTCGGTCTGTTTCTGAAATTAGATCTATCATAGTTTTGATTTTTTAACCCTATATACAACCATTCCCCATGTGAATTATAATGTTTTTGAATAAACATTAAACGTCAAAATTAATTTATATTTCTTCCAATGTGACGTTTTACATTTTATGACGCCAAACACGCGAAACAATGCATGTGGTTTTTAAATTTGATAGATGTTTTTTGTGTTTTTTGTTAAATATTCCTAACAATTAGCATTGTAGTTTCGACAGGCGGCTCTTCCCGAGTTCCGGATGTTTTTGTTCAACAATCCAATTGAGATTTGTATATTTTTCTTCACTTTTTCACAAGCATGCAATATTTTAAAATGATTAAAGTTGGAATATTGGCTAGTATGGCTCGTATGCACAATAATTTCTTTTGGTAGCTAGACAAAATCTGTTGCTGACATACACTCAACGTTTCATACTGAAACAAAGCGATGCATCTTCAAAAGACTTGTGTATGTTCCTCGACACATATGTTATTATTTTAATGTATCGATCTCATCACGAGTTGGTTGGCTGTTATGGAATATCCTTGTCACAGATGATAGCGGATATGTTCCTAATGTTGTATTATAATCCCACCCCTTTTCCCGAATGAGACTACAGAACTAGACTAATTGCCAGGTTTAAATTGCCATGAACAACACGACGGGTACCACATATGAAGCAGGATCTGATTATCCGTCCAGAGCACCTGAGAGTATCCCCAGATTTTGTAGGGTTCTTGATGCTCAGTCTTTAGTTTTTTATGTTATGTTTTGTGTACTATTGTTTGTTTGTTAGTGTTTGTCTCTTTTTTGTCATGGTGTTGTCATTTTATTTCCACTAATGAGTTTGAGTATCACTCAGGTGGTATTTATCGCCTCTCTTTTTAAAGATTTGAATCAAATATCTCATAGTTTTATTAACTGGGAAATATAGAACTCATGTTAAACACATGCAAATAGTAATGCATTTACGATTAAGTTAGAATTGATGTAGATGATACATGTATAAATACAAACACAGATCAGCATTTTCTAAAAATAAATATATAATAATCATATTTTGTTTTTATACAAAGTTTTATAAAATCCACATGGCTAACGGATAGGGAGGAACTTAAGGCTCAAGGTTGCATTTCTGTAAATATTGACAATGCAATTTCCCATAGGAACTCCTTTTACGGCTAAAACTGTACCACTTTTACTATGAAGTTTTGAAAAAAATCTTATCCTAGAATTGAAAGTTCATATGCACCACAATTTTTTTCAAAGGTCAAAATATAGGGCTGTGCGGCATATTTTCAACGTTTATATGCCCTGAACTTCTCAGAGTTTAAACTTACACTATTTTCTTAACTACCCCTACCTCGAATGAAAGGTTACCACAAATTTCAATGTAAACAATATGCACGTGTTTATTTACTGGTAACATTCCAAAGTTCTGTCTCTGCGATATAGAACACAGAGAGCATAACTGGGAACCAGTATGTAAACAAAATTAATTTTCTATGAATATTCTATTACTCCCCAAAAGAGGCGTGTTTTGAGAAACAGCTGTATTTACAAAGTGCAACCCCAATGTGTTCAATTCATTGTTTCCCAAAAGAAGTGTTAATATACATGTAATATAACTATTATTTATGTTGGATTCAAGATACTTAGTCATGTTATTGGAGCCTTGTTACACAAATATACAAATCTGAATATCATGAGGATTTGAAATTTGAAGTTGAGTTTCCCATAGAAGTGGTGTCTGGCATGGAACCAATTTGAAGCACTTCTTTTATATTGTTTTAACCATTTTCCTACAAATTGAGATTTAAAGGCTTAGACTTTTGATATCTAGGTTATGTTTAAATTTGTATGGAAGTGTGGAAGGTATAGTTGTTTAGTAACACTAAGAAATAAAACAACTTTGTAAAAGAATGTATTTTTTTCAATTTATCTCTTCTGAACATAAACCTTGATGGATATTGTCCTTATCCCTTTCTGATACGTATTCGAGTATTATGACACATAATATAGAAGAAATTCTGAAATACTTTAAAAAAAAAAAAACAACATCGAAGGTGGATATCTAAGTTCCATTGTTTATAATAAGTGTAATTTAAAATATTTGATTTGAAAAGCAGATTGGAATGCTATGATTTAAAAAAAATGTAACACAAAAGAACAGGTGGATTTGAATTTAAGCAGCCCAATCGCCAGATTTCGCTATCATTAACATAGTTTCACAAGAACATGTTTCAAGTACAAAGAGTCAACAGTTACCTCCGAATTCCCAAGAAAATTACAGATTTAAACATATATTTATAAGTCTGAAAGAAACTTACTAAGCCCTTGAATCAAGTACAAATGCAAATAATAAAAGAAAACCAGTATCACCCTAGAAAATTTTCAAAAATTATCATAAGGAGACTGGTGTAACAATGAACATGATGAAATAGAAAACATATCTGTATTACGCATACAATGTACTTTAAAATGTAGATTATTTTTAATGGCTGTATAAAAAGACCAGAACGGCATCCAATTGGAATCATCAATACAGAGAGGCTATCTATGTGTAGTGTACATATGTATCTCGAAATGAAAATACTTACATTAAGTATAATAAAAGGTCATGAATTTGAAATACGTAGATACGAGTTTTTCAAGCTAAACAATTAAAAGTTTGGGGTACGGAAAGAAGCAAAATTATTTGGATGAGTTGACCGACTTGGATGTTGACAAACTATTTGAACATGATTTGTTAGGACCTCTGAACAGTGCGTTTCATAAAACCCCATCTCTTGTCCCTGACATACTTGCACGTGGCAGTCGGAAACTAACGATCTTTAATTTTTTTTATATTTGTATCGAAGTAAACTCTCTAGATCAGGAATGTCTATTTCTTCGCACTGAATTTCAAACCAAAATTTGGCAAGGAAATCGTCATAACATCATTTTAAAAAATTCCAAATAAAAGCATATGGGTCCATCCTGATAAATATTGTGGTCAGTTATTCTTAGTTTTCTCAAGCAAAAAAAACAACAAAAATTACAAAAAATGACTCACCTTTTTCTTTGCCATCAATCATATATAAAAACACATAGAAAAACCATCAATTTTAAGACTACCGTGGTAAGAAGTATATATATATTTAGTCCCAAAAATTAGTCCTTTCATTGTTGTACAATGCTTTGCCGACATCGTTGCGAGTAGGACAAACACGATATCAGCGGTAATGTATTAACAACGCTAGTGCATTTATCAAACTAGATTTTTCATCATGAGGAAAAAAAGCAAAAAAACTACAAAAATTACAAAAAATTACTCACCTTTTTCTTTGCCATCAATCATGTCTTAAAAAGACAATATTATCATGCATGGTTTGACTAATCACAAATGGGAATTGACACTACTATAAATTATAGTTTAACTTCAAAAACGACAATCGCTCGTTAATTTCTTTGGTGAAAGTAAGTATTATTCAAATGAGAGGCCATACAATTACACATCTTTAAAAATTGTAAATTGCTTTTGGCTGTGCACTAGCTCTCAGTAAAATGCGACTGTTCACAGATGTGTACGTTTGGTCGTTTGTATTGATAGATGTTTCAGCACCCTGTCACTTCCGGTCTGTGTTAAGTCGGTTGTTTTTCTGTTTTGTATCGATATGATGAGCTCAAATCCTTTCAAATTATTATAATAGCTTGTTCTTACGTGGAACTGTTATCAGGGTCACGCCACGGTCTCTGGTTAGGGTTCACACATAGGTTTATATATGTTAAATAACGTTCTATATCTGCCTGCTCCAAATCAACAGCCTGTGGTTCGGAGGTTTAAGTTGGTTATTGTGTCATATTGTTTTGTAATAAATACGACCTTTTTCTCAATTGAATTGGTTCATAATACTCTTGTCGCATCTTTTATAGCCGACTTTAAGGTATGGGTTTTTTTCGTGGTTGAAGGTTTTATGGTTTCTTTAATTGCTTACATTTACTTCATGTGAGCTTTGTTGGATAGCTTTCTCATTGGCAATATTATTATACCACATCTCTTTAGTTTTACAATTATAAGGGTTATTTTTGTTCCCTTATGGATGTAGATGTTCCCTTAAAATGCTTAAGCTTAAAAGTAAGAGGATATTATATTAACATAGGTCTTTTAGTTGGACACTGGTACAATTATTTGACGATACAGAAATGTAAAATTTTCTAAAAAACATGTAGTATCCGCAATGTTATTGTTATAACATGGTGAATGCGTATATGTTTTTCAGAAGTATCATTCGGGACATCTAACATCTGTGTTTATTGACCCTCATTCATTGGCGATTAATTGTTTACAATTGAAACATTTTTGATTTAAAATATCAATGTACAGAGATGTGTTATTATTGGCAATGAGGAAACTTTCCCCAAAGTTCAGATTGAGTGGTTTTTATATAAATCAGGTAATTCATAAAAATTACAAAAACACATGTAGCCTTAGACTTAAATATCAATCAGTACCATCACATCGAATGTGTTTAGTGTAAATTTATACGTTATCAACAGTTAGAAAAACATGACCGTGTGAGCAAAAAAAAAAAAACACAAAGAAAAACCATCTATTTTAAGACTACCGTGGTAAGAAGTATATATATAGCAATCCTTTATTAAGTCCCAAAAGTTAGTCCTTTCGTTATTAAAAACTAGTCGGTGTTGGACAATCTTTTGCCGACAAAGTTGCGAGTAGGGCAAACACGATATCAACGGTAATTTACTAACAACGCTTGTGCATTTATCAAACGACTAGCTTTTTTCATCAATGAGGAAAAAACAGTTTTTTTTCCCCAAACAAAAAAACAAAATGCTCTATAAATTATTCAATTCCTTTCCAAGGTGTAATGCGTTTTGGGAGATCATGATTGACTAAGCAAACTTTTTATATATTACAAGTAACAGTAAGACAAATCAAGGATATTTGTTTCCTTCTCTAGTATCCCACAACAATATATCACATGCATTGTAGTTCCGTAAAAATAAATTTATATCATGTTCATATCTTATGGAAATTAATTTAAAACTATATGATTTTATTTAGATTTTAATAAAATTTGAACATCTTCGTTAAAACAACAACAACAAACTCTCTACATTGAGGTTTGAAACAGAACGACAAATAATGGACGTTTTGATTCCTGTTTGTTCTTGTAATGTAAATTTATGGAGGTAAGTATTTTGAATTCTTATAAATGACAAATGATTCGATCGTTCAAACACTACGAACTGCATCCGTTTATATTGTTGGTAGGCTTTGCAATAAATGTTTTTAAACTTGCATGGTAATGTTAACCTTTGATAACCATTAACACAAATCACACAATACTGTGGAGAAAATAATAATAGGCATATAAAATGAGTTACACAAAACTAAAAGACATAAAATATTGACGCCTGATTAGACTGTAAGAATTTTCTAAGTATTCGCATACAATGAATCGTTTGGATCTCCTTCCAGTAGCACTCTGACACACTTGTAACAAAACTCGTATTGATCCTACAATTGACAAAGCAAATTAAGTTTAAAAGATAGGTCACTCATACAAAATTTTGAGTATGTCTTAATGTCTTATCTGCAAAATTAATTAATGTCCAAAAGGGGGAAGAAGAGCAAATCTGAAATATAAGGTATTGGGGTAAAGTTTTCTGGTTTTAAATAAAGGAGTTATTAAAAATTGAATCCTTGAAAACGTTGAAAATAACAAACTTTACAGGTTGGTAACACCCGTGTTTTTAAGACTGAAAATATCATATACATATTTTATGTGACAATATGTTAAGTTCAATGGAATGCAGTAACTGTTGTAGCATATATTTTTTCCATTGGGTGTAATTATGACTGAGAATAGAACCACTTAATGTATAATCAATATTTCATTAGATGGTAGAATTACTACACTAAAAATCTCGCACAAGTAAATAACACTTGTATATTATATTTAAAGAAAATTGCCATTTCCGTCAATCTTTGTTGTAATCAAGAATGTCTTAAAACTTCAATCATAGAACACGGGAATGTACATGTCTTATGAAGAAACAGAAAAAATAACAACACATTTGAGTCAGTGGTTGATTGCTTATTTGCACGAGATAAAGCAAGACGTACATATGGCACAATTTCTTAAATGTAATAAATCATAATGGGCAATTTTTATCTGAAGATAGTGATTTCTTTTTACAGTCATGAAATGTTGTTATAAATGTTATAGGAAAAGTTCATTAATTAATTGTATGTACTCGCTTAAACCATACGGTAAATTTGCAGTCATTAGGATTCTTTAAATCATTATTAAGTGAATTGTTTCATTGTTTTTGGGTTTTATTTCATCGAAAGGGGGTACCTTGCATTCAAATTTACAACTATACGTAAATCTCAGCTTCAGTATATAAATATATCTCCTTCGCAAAGGTATGTTATTATTATGTTTAAGGAGCAATAAAACTTATCAACAATTCTAATAAAAAAACTGTTTTGAAACATCTGATTGGACAATGCAAATGTTTAATAATGTTATATCTAATGATTGAAAAATATAACATAGACTTAGTTATTTCCCGTCTAAACACACTTACAAATTCCACAAGGATTTCTGGTCGCCTCGTTTGCAGTTCTCTTACTACTTGGAAAATATCGATTTCCTCATCAATCTGCATTTTGTTCAAAATTAATTTCAATGCCACAAATAATCCGCTCTTACTACAACCATCACTGAAATATTGAGAATCGATTGCAAAATCATGTTATTATTTTGATTAATAAAAAAAGTAGTAACACGTTTTATCGTTTGGGGATAACCCTTTCTTATTATTAGAGTGACGATTAACACTATCAAATATTCCCATGCTTATGTCGTCCTGCTCTTCGGCAGCTGTTGACACTTGTAGAACAGGGACGCTTAGTACATGAATGGTTTACGTTAAGATTCGTGTTGCACTGTCGTTATCATGATTTCTATATGTTATAGTTGTGCTGTATGTTTTATGTTTTACTGTTGCCGTTTTTCCATTGTGATAACCCCTTGGTATATGAAGCCTCTTTTTGATATTGACAATTTGACACGATAGTTTTTATTATTAGATTTTCAGACTAAAATGAATTAAAGAAATTTGAACGGTTTTCGAAAAGTAAAGTAGTACGTAGACATGTGATATGTAAATGTAAACCTTCTTTATTAAATCTACACGTTTTTGATGGACATACCTACAAACTACAGTGATAGGACATTTGTGTGTTTCCCAGCAGGTTTGTACACGCTGCAGAAGATCTAAAATATATTCTGGTGAAGGTGGTGTATTACTGATTGTCCAATCCGTAGCAGTGAACACATTGATTGAGATTTGTTCTTTATTTTTCTGTAAAGGAATATCAAACTAAAATAATATTTTGTAGATTTACTCCAAGTGGATTTTAAATTGAATTGGTTAAACATTTTTGGGAGAAATTTTATACTAAAGCGATATTATTTAACTGATCTGAAAATTTGATTTGTTCAAAATTACTTAGTCTAGTTTAATTCAAGTAATACATGTCTGAGACACGAACAGCATTATACTTAGAAATCGCATGTTTGCACTTAATAACAAATTA
>CM034349.1:84730005-84763202 GCA_019925275.1 Mytilus edulis | reverse complement strand
ACTCTCGATTTTATTTCATCTGTTCTAGAATAAAAATTAAAAATAATTCCTGACAATGTTACTGTTGCCCAAGTGTCAACCATCATAGTGAGGAATAGTTAATGTGTTGGCGCACACATATTTTTTCTCCCATTCGATGCAACCATAGTTTGTCTCATTCTGTATACATACAACTTGTAATAAAATAGTAAAATAACAAAAATACGAAACTCCGAGAGAAATTAAAATTGAAAATCCTTTCATAAAAATGCAAAAATGAAAAGCCCAAACACATTAAACGATAAGGAAACAATTAATAATCTTGAAATGGCACAGAAATTTTCTAATGTAGAAAACGGTTGACAAAACATTGTGCTAAAGTCTGCATTTGATTACAATTACAAGAATCTCTATATATTTGCAATCTGTTTTTATTTGATAATTATAGTACGCATTAACTTTCCATAAATTGATCACGTTTTTCATCATGAGGGATAAATCTTTGTCTTGATTATTCAACATTATGTATTTACTTGGTCTCTTTATTTAAAAGTATATAGTTTATTTCAATGGAAGACGAACATGAATTAAACAGATGCCTGTTTTATTTGACAGATTGATTTTGATTGCCTTTTATTTTCAGCTTCATCCAATAGGCGAGTGACATTTTCAGAAAAGACGCCTAGTTATCGACTTTAATGCACCCACCTAACACACAGCTGATTTTTTTACAAGTGATAGATGAATATCTAAACTTCATTTTTTGCCCTGTCGTAAAAAAATCGTACGGTGCAATTTTTGTAAAAACTGAATTAAAATCGAGAAATGTTTTAAAAATTAAAATTTACCACCTGTATTTCAACGTAAATTAATTGCTTTAAGCTTCTCTTTTTTATAAATGAAATGTATTGATTTTTAGCGTATTGCATATTTAAGTATTATCAAATAGTTTTAAAAAATTAATATTGTGTTTTTTTGCAGAAAAAAAAAATCATTTTTGTAACAATTTTGTCATTATTTCAAAAACCGACCCCTTCTTTTCTATTTCTTTCAGTCGTTTTTTCTTATTTGATCTTGTTTTAAAGTTGAATCATATCTAATAATTATTCCAAGTTCATAACTAATTTGATACATATTGTTTTAACTGTATTTTTCTGTATTTTTTTCATTTTTACGCACTCATCAATATTCTACCGCAATTACGGAATTCATTTTCTCCGTTTTCATTTCTTTACCTGTATATTATAATCATTTATTTGTGAAGAAGGAGCATGTCAATTTGACAAAACTCACAAGCCCAATTGAAATATAAATTTCTTAAATTGATTGAATAAATGATGTATACTTAATGAATTTATTACATTAAAACGATAGTATTTTATAGAGGTATTTGATAAGTATTAGTTTGAAAAATAGTGTGACCAAGTAAGAGAAGAAAAAATAACGGGAATAACTCTAGTATTTGTCCGGACAATGTCAAACTTGTAGTCCTGTTAAACTAACCCCTCCTGCTGCTAAAAAAGGCAGACTCTTCATTGACTGGCAACGATGTATCGTTTGTCAAGTATTTGAGACAGAGCGGCTATGTTTTTCAGCTGCGAAGGGAAAAGCAACTTTTCTTTCTGCCGTAAATAAACGGAAGGACAACGTTTATAGGAGGCTTGTTGATGAATACAAAACGGTCGAGGAAGCACCACTTGATAGAATAAAATATCATAAAAGCTGTTATAAAGCTTTTACAAGTTTAAAAAACTTGACCACATTTGCAGACAATAATTTGACAGGACAATATATATCTTCCTGTACAAAAATACCCTTGTGCAAAGATGATACTCAGTCTACCATATTGACACGATCTAGATTGCCTGAGATAGATTGGATGGTTTTCATATTTTGTAAACACAAATCGTTTAGGCAAAATAAAAAATTACACAAGATAGCATCGGCCGAAAGAACCCAATGATTTATGCGTACTGCAAAAAATATATCCGACAGTGAAATGGTTTTAAAAATAAGATCAGAGATTTTTGCACAAAATGCTTTATACCACTCAGCTTGCATCACAAAATATTTGTTGAGAAATGCGGTTAAATTTGAAATTGAAGAACCTTTAAAGTCAGAGCATGAAAGTGCCTTTGCTGAATTTGTTTCAACAATCCAGGAAGATTTGCTTGTGTATAAAACGGTATTCTACATGAACGGTTTATTAGAACTATTTACTCCCTTCCTTCCCCAAAATTTGCGGGAAAGTTACACAACGTATAGGCTTAAAAAAAAATTGGAAAATCACTTTGGAAATACTATTGTCATACAGTGTCAACAAGGACAAGGTATATCCAATATTGTTTACAGCAGCTCAATTTCTCTGTCTGAAGCCATTAGTACAGCTAACCGTCTTAAAGCCGATATGAAATCCCTCAGAACTCATGATTTATGTACTGTTTCAACTCCTGATTGTGGCGAAGATTTGGTATTACACAAAGCTGCTTGTATATTGCGTAAGCATATTGGCGATGTTGTAATCCAAAGTGATGCATATCCGTCACCTACAGATATTTCCCTAAGTCAGTCTCAGAAAAATTATGCCAACTATTTTAAAAACATTCATATGCTGGCTAATAGATGGAGAGACCTATTATTAAATAACTTAATCGAATAGCAATGCAAACGTCTGCAAAGCAACACAATTTAAAGACATCTGTAAATAGAAGTATACATTTGTATGTTGCAATCGACTAAACGTTAATTGCACTATTTGCTTGTTAGCTTATACATTTCTATGTTTTTCGAAATTTCGTCATGATGTTGTCGGTTTCTCTTTGATTTTTAAGCATTTTTGTTGTATCTTGAACCTCTTTTAATCACGTCAAGTATTCAAACATTTGAAGGTCTAAATATACAAGAATTGTGGATTGACCAAACAAAAGCTCAATTATGAGAAATTGATTTCATGCTAAGAACTGACATTAATTACTCTCGATTTCATTTCATCTGTTCTAGAATAAAAATTAAAAATAATTCCTGACAATGTTACTGTTGCCCAAGTGTCAACCATCATAGTGAGGAATAGTTAATGTGTTGGCGCACACATATTTTTTCTCCCATTCGATGCAACCATAGTTTGTCTCATTCTGTATACATACAACTTGTAATAAAATAGTAAAATAACAAAAATACGAAACTCCGAGAGAAATTAAAATTGAAAATCCTTTCATAAAAATGCAAAAATGAAAAGCCCAAACACATTAAACGATAAGGAAACAATTAATAATCTTGAAATGGCACAGAAATTTTCTAATGTAGAAAACGGTTGACAAAACATTGTGCTAAAGTCTGCATTTGATTACAATTACAAGAATCTCTATATATTTGCAATCTGTTTTTATTTGATAATTATAGTACGCATTAACTTTCCATAAATTGATCACGTTTTTCATCATGAGGGATAAATCTTTGTCTTGATTATTCAACATTATGTATTTACTTGGTCTCTTTATTTAAAAGTATAAGTTTATTTCAATGGAAGACGAACATGAATTAAACAGATGCCTGTTTTATTTGACAGATTGATTTTGATTGCCTTTTATTTTCAGCTTCATCCAATAGGCGAGTGACATTTTCAGAAAAGACGCCTAGTTATCGACTTTAATGCACCCACCTAACACACAGCTGATTTTTTTACAAGTGATAGATGAATATCTAAACTTCATTTTTTGCCCTGTCGTAAAAAAATCGTACGGTGCAATTTTTGTAAAAACTGAATTAAAATCGAGAAATGTTTTCAAAATTAAAATTTACCACCTGTATTTCAACGTAAATTAATTGCTTTAAGCTTCTCTTTTTTATAAATGAAATGTATTGATTTTTAGCGTATTGCATATTTAAGTATTATCAAATAGTTTAAAAAAATTAATATTGTGTTTTTTTGCAGAAAAAAAAATCATTTTTGTAACAATTTTGTCATTATTTCAAAACCGACCCCTTCTTTTCTATTTCTTTCTGTCGTTTTTTCTTATTTGATCTTGTTTTAAAGTTGAATCATATCTAATAATTATTCCAAGTTCATAACTAATTTGATACATATTGTTTTAACTGTATTTTTCTGTATTTTTTTCATTTTTACGCACTCATCAATATTCTACCGCAATTACGGAATTCATTTTCTCCGTTTTCATTTCTTTACCTGTATATTATAATCATTTATTTGTGAAGAAGGAGCATGTCAATTTGACAAAACTCACAAGCCCAATTGAAATATAAATTTCTTAAATTGATTGAATAAATGATGTATACTTAATGAATTTATTACATTAAAACGATAGTATTTTATAGAGGTATTTGATAAGTATTAGTTTGAAAAATAGTGTGACCAAGTAAGAGAAGAAAAAATAACGGGAATAACTCTAGTATTTGTCCGGACAATGTCAAACTTGTAGTCCTGTTAAACTAACCCCTCCTGCTGCTAAAAAAGGCAGACTCTTCATTGACTGGCAACGATGTATCGTTTGTCAAGTATTTGAGACAGAGCGGCTATGTTTTTCAGCTGCGAAGGGAAAAGCAACTTTTCTTTCTGCCGTAAATAAACGGAAGGACAACGTTTATAGGAGGCTTGTTGATGAATACAAAACGGTCGAGGAAGCACCACTTGATAGAATAAAATATCATAAAAGCTGTTATAAAGCTTTTACAAGTTTAAAAAACTTGACCACATTTGCAGACAATAATTTGACAGGACAATATATATCTTCCTGTACAAAAATACCCTTGTGCAAAGATGATACTCAGTCTACCATATTGACACGATCTAGATTGCCTGAGATAGATTGGATGGTTTTCATATTTTGTAAACACAAATCGTTTAGGCAAAATAAAAAATTACACAAGATAGCATCGGCCGAAAGAACCCAATGATTTATGCGTACTGCAAAAAATATATCCGACAGTGAAATGGTTTTGAAAATAAGATCAGAGATTTTTGCACAAAATGCTTTATACCACTCAGCTTGCATCACAAAATATTTGTTGAGAAATGCGGTTAAATTTGAAATTGAAGAACCTTTAAAGTCAGAGCATGAAAGTGCCTTTGCTGAATTTGTTTCAACAATCCAGGAAGATTTGTTTGTGTATAAAACGGTATTCTACATGAACGGTTTATTAGAACTATTTACTCCCTTCCTTCCCCAAAATTTGCGGGAAAGTTACACAACGTATAGGCTTAAAAAAAAATTGGAAAATCACTTTGGAAATACTATTGTCATACAGTGTCAACAAGGACAAGGTATATCCAATATTGTTTACAGCAGCTCAATTTCTCTGTCTGAAGCCATTAGTACAGCTAACCGTCTTAAAGCCGATATGAAATCCCTCAGAACTCATGATTTATGTACTGTTTCAACTCCTGATTGTGGCGAAGATTTGGTATTACACAAAGCTGCTTGTATATTGCGTAAGCATATTGGCGATGTTGTAATCCAAAGTGATGCATATCCGTCACCTACAGATATTTCCCTAAGTCAGTCTCAGAAAATTATGCCAACTATTTTAAAAACATTCATATGCTGGCTAATAGATGGAGAGTCCTATTATTAAATAACTTAATCGAATAGCAATGCAAACGTCTGCAAAGCAACACAATTTAAAGACATCTGTAAATAGAAGTATACATTTGTATGTTGCAATCGACTAAACGTTAATTGCACTATTTGCTTGTTAGCTTATACATTTCTATGTTTTTCGAAATTTCGTCATGATGTTGTCGGTTTCTCTTTGATTTTTAAGCATTTTTGTTGTATCTTGAACCTCTTTTAATCACGTCAAGTATTCAAACATTTGAAGGTCTAAATATACAAGAATTGTGGATTGACCAAACAAAAGCTCAATTATGAGAAATTGATTTCATGCTAAGAACTGACATTAATTACTCTCGATTTCATTTCATCTGTTCTAGAATAAAAATTAAAAATAATTCCTGACAATGTTACTGTTGCCCAAGTGTCAACCATCATAGTGAGGAATAGTTAATGTGTTGGCGCACACATATTTTTTCTCCCATTCGATGCAACCATAGTTTGTCTCATTCTGTATACATACAACTTGTAATAAAATAGTAAAATAACAAAAATACGAAACTCCGAGAGAAATTAAAATTGAAAATCCTTTCATAAAAATGCAAAAATGAAAAGCCCAAACACATTAAACGATAAGGAAACAATTAATAATCTTGAAATGGCACAGAAATTTTCTAATGTAGAAAACGGTTGACAAAACATTGTGCTAAAGTCTGCATTTGATTACAATTACAAGAATCTCTATATATTTGCAATCTGTTTTTATTTGATAATTATAGTACGCATTAACTTTCCATAAATTGATCACGTTTTTCATCATGAGGGATAAATCTTTGTCTTGATTATTCAACATTATGTATTTACTTGGTCTCTTTATTTAAAAGTATAAGTTTATTTCAATGGAAGACGAACATGAATTAAACAGATGCCTGTTTTATTTGACAGATTGATTTTGATTGCCTTTTATTTTCAGCTTCATCCAATAGGCGAGTGACATTTTCAGAAAAGACGCCTAGTTATCGACTTTAATGCACCCACCTAACACACAGCTGATTTTTTTACAAGTGATAGATGAATATCTAAACTTCATTTTTTGCCCTGTCGTAAAAAAATCGTACGGTGCAATTTTTGTAAAAACTGAATTAAAATCGAGAAATGTTTTCAAAATTAAAATTTACCACCTGTATTTCAACGTAAATTAATTGCTTTAAGCTTCTCTTTTTTATAAATGAAATGTATTGATTTTTAGCGTATTGCATATTTAAGTATTATCAAATAGTTTAAAAAAATTAATATTGTGTTTTTTTGCAGAAAAAAAAATCATTTTTGTAACAATTTTGTCATTATTTCAAAAACCGACCCCTTCTTTTCTATTTCTTTCTGTCGTTTTTTCTTATTTGATCTTGTTTTAAAGTTGAATCATATCTAATAATTATTCCAAGTTCATAACTAATTTGATACATATTGTTTTAACTGTATTTTTCTGTATTTTTTTCATTTTTACGCACTCATCAATATTCTACCGCAATTACGGAATTCATTTTCTCCGTTTTCATTTCTTTACCTGTATATTATAATCATTTATTTGTGAAGAAGGAGCATGTCAATTTGACAAAACTCACAAGCCCAATTGAAATATAAATTTCTTAAATTGATTGAATAAATGATGTATACTTAATGAATTTATTACATTAAAACGATAGTATTTTATAGAGGTATTTGATAAGTATTAGTTTGAAAAATAGTGTGACCAAGTAAGAGAAGAAAAAATAACGGGAATAACTCTAGTATTTGTCCGGACAATGTCAAACTTGTAGTCCTGTTAAACTAACCCCTCCTGCTGCTAAAAAAGGCAGACTCTTCATTGACTGGCAACGATGTATCGTTTGTCAAGTATTTGAGACAGAGCGGCTATGTTTTTCAGCTGCGAAGGGAAAAGCAACTTTTCTTTCTGCCGTAAATAAACGGAAGGACAACGTTTATAGGAGGCTTGTTGATGAATACAAAACGGTCGAGGAAGCACCACTTGATAGAATAAAATATCATAAAAGCTGTTATAAAGCTTTTACAAGTTTAAAAAACTTGACCACATTTGCAGACAATAATTTGACAGGACAATATATATCTTCCTGTACAAAAATACCCTTGTGCAAAGATGATACTCAGTCTACCATATTGACACGATCTAGATTGCCTGAGATAGATTGGATGGTTTTCATATTTTGTAAACACAAATCGTTTAGGCAAAATAAAAAATTACACAAGATAGCATCGGCCGAAAGAACCCAATGATTTATGCGTACTGCAAAAAATATATCCGACAGTGAAATGGTTTTGAAAATAAGATCAGAGATTTTTGCACAAAATGCTTTATACCACTCAGCTTGCATCACAAAATATTTGTTGAGAAATGCGGTTAAATTTGAAATTGAAGAACCTTTAAAGTCAGAGCATGAAAGTGCCTTTGCTGAATTTGTTTCAACAATCCAGGAAGATTTGTTTGTGTATAAAACGGTATTCTACATGAACGGTTTATTAGAACTATTTACTCCCTTCCTTCCCCAAAATTTGCGGGAAAGTTACACAACGTATAGGCTTAAAAAAAAATTGGAAAATCACTTTGGAAATACTATTGTCATACAGTGTCAACAAGGACAAGGTATATCCAATATTGTTTACAGCAGCTCAATTTCTCTGTCTGAAGCCATTAGTACAGCTAACCGTCTTAAAGCCGATATGAAATCCCTCAGAACTCATGATTTATGTACTGTTTCAACTCCTGATTGTGGCGAAGATTTGGTATTACACAAAGCTGCTTGTATATTGCGTAAGCATATTGGCGATGTTGTAATCCAAAGTGATGCATATCCGTCACCTACAGATACTTCCCTAAGTCAGTCTCAGAAAATTATGCCAACTATTTTAAAAACATTCATATGCTGGCTAATAGATGGAGAGTCCTATGAAACTGTAAATAAAGACAATGCCCTACCAACGGAAAAAATTAGAAAATGTTTGGCCTTAGCAGAAACAATAGTTTCAATCAGTAGAAATTCATTCACTCCTTTCAATCTTGGCTTAGCATTACAAATGCATCATGTATATGGTTCTAAAAGTATGGTCGAAACTTTGCATAGTCATGGATTTTGTGATTCTTACAACGAGCTGAGACGATTTCTTACTAGCTTAGCCGATCATGAGATCGAAAAGATTGAAAATGGCACATATGTTCCTCAAGGTATTTTTGGGGATGTAACCCTCATTCAAGAAGGAGCAGACAATGTTGACATCAATACTGAAACAATCGATGGTAAAGATACGTTCCACTCTATGGCTAGGGCGGTCTTTCAGGTTCAGTCTCTGTCTCATACAAATGAAGCTGTGAATGAAATGAAGATCAGCCGTAACCAATTGTGTTCCCTTCCAGTGACAGAGACTACATCTGCTCTAATCAGTTATCTACAATACGACAAACCAAAAGAACGCATAGAACTTGTACGTCACGAAGATGCTTAAGGAAAAATAAAAAAATGTGATGACCAAGGTGCGGAAACATCCGACATAGCTTGGGTATTTTTAAGGCTTCTGTCAAGACAGACTGTTGATTTTCCAATTCGGAACCATTTGCCTACTGGAGGCAAACAAATTATTCCATTTTGGACAGGCTATCATCGTAAAACATCTATGTACTGTAGATCTTTCAGTATATTACATACGCACCGATCGTCGACTCAAAACCAAGCGATATGGCTACTGTATATACTACAATGACAAGGTATGTTGCTATGTGTATGAAAGCCGGCCAGCAGTATTCTGTTCAGACCTTTGACCAACAGTAATATGCTATTGCACAGCAGATCAAATGGCCCAAGCCTCTTGAATTCCAGAGTCATATCATTCGTTTAGGAGGGTTTCACACTGTAGAATACTTTATTGCTTCTATTGGAAAACTCTGGGCTGATGGGGGTCTGTCAGATCTACTAGTTGATTCAGAAGTATAAGTTGGGTGTACGGTTGAACAGATGCTTTCTGGAAAACAATTCAACAGAGCAGTCAGAGCTTTAACTCTTACATATGAGGCAATGATGTCGCTATGGGTATCCTCTTTTTTTGATTGGTGTAGGACCACAAATCGTTTATTGAACATACCAGAAACGATTTGGGACGCCCTTCTCCGGTGCTATGATATATTTGCTGGTGATATGTCCTCATGGAATCAAGATATAGCCACCCTTGCCTCTTTAGTTGACATGCATCTAGTGCCTCTAATGAAAGAATTTCAGGAATGGAGCTGTGCTGTGTCCCCTACAGTCAGGTTTTGAGACATGTTCCTGAATTATGTGAGTATCATGCTAAAAAACATTCGAGCAGAAAGAAATGGTATATGGCCACTACATTTGAGTTCCAACCGTGCTATGCTCCCATTATTTTATGTGACCAACAGGAATAATTATTCAAGATGGACTCCTGTATACCTTCTTGATATGCTCAATCTCCCCGCTGAAGTTGAAGCAAGCTTTAATGATGGATTTTTTGCTATTCGTCAAAAAGCTTGTTCATTCAATGGAGTCTGGAGTGATATGGCCACCGAAAAAAGCATTATTAAAGACATTAAAGGGAACGGTGGTATTGTTGGTCTGACCAGAAAAAATCTGCACTGATAAGATGGAATGTCACAAGGCACATAGTAGGTCACTTCAGTGCTTCAATGAAAATGAGATCAGGTTTGGTTACTTCTGATGAAAACATGCATGATGAAAGCAGACCTGCATCTATGAAACGGGATGAACAGCAAGTCATCGACTTAATAAGTCACTTACAAGAGACAATGGTGAATCCATTTGACATTCAACAGCATCCTCCCGAGTTAGTCAATATTTCAACTGGCCTTAAAGCTTCAAAGGAAATCCAAGAATCACTTGACACGGGTACTGAAATGTCCAAAAAGTTGATTCTGCCTTGTCTGAAGGTATGTCTAGAAACTTCTATGGGCCCATTCAACGCTCTAATATAAAGACGTTTTCAGATATGAACACAAAAACAAGGTTAAAATGCAGATCAGGTGAGACAGTTCAAGGTAACATTAACCCAGAGCTTATATTTCGTCGTGCCCTAGCACTGACGAAATGCAGAGATGATGTTACTGTTGAAAAATTGCTCTCTTTCCCTATTGGACCCATACCCACTTCTCTTTTTCATGACGATGGAACGATGCGAAAATGTGTTAAATCTGATCTTGCACATGAGCTTGAACGCGAAATATGTCCATCTTTTAAAGACCTAAATGTTGCAAAACACCTATCCTACCTCCATGACAAATATGTTTTTGTCCCCGCAGATGAAGCCCCAAACAACATCGTTTTTGTATGTAAAACTCATTACATTAACTGCTTGATAAACGAATTAAGTATTGACAATTCACTTGGAAACTCAACATATACCCTCACGACACTTACCAAAGAGGAAATCCTGGATAATCATAGGTCTGTTCTGTGTTCCTTTGAAATTTCTACCAAAGATGAAGAACTGGATCTGCCATCACTGTATTGGATACCTAAACTCCATAAGTGTCCTTACAACCAACGGTATATTGCTGGGTCTTCCAAGTGCTCCACGAAACCTCTTTCTAAATTATTAACATCTATTTTATCAGCAATCAAAGACGGGCTTCAAAGTTATTGTGAAACTGCCTATTCTAGAGGGGGCGTGAATCAGATGTGGATACTTAAAAATTTCAAAGATCTTTTAGAGTACATACAATCTAACTCTCTTTCATCTTGTAACAGTATTAAAACATTTGACTTTTCTACTCTGTACACTAGTATTCCACATTCCAAACTAAAAGACAAATTGAAAGAGTTGGTATTGCTTTGCTTCGTAAAAAAGAATGGCCAACGCAGATATAAGTATCTTGTCTTAGGGAGGGATAAATCCTACTTTGTAAAGGATCACTCTGATTCGAACAAAAAATTCTCTGAAACTGATATTATCAAGATGCTTGATTTCTTGATTGACAACATATTTGTTACGTTCGGAGGACGTGTTTTTCAACAGACTGTTGGCATTCCAATGGGAAAAAACTGTGCCCCTCTACTTGCCGACTTGTTTCTTTATTATTATGAGGCTTACTTCATGCAGGAACTTCTTAGGAAGAAAGATAAGAAGTTAGCAATATCCTTTAACTCTACTTTTCGCTATATAGATGATGTTCTTTCACTAAATAATTCAAAATTTGGTGACTATGTGGAACGCATCTATCCAATCGAGCTAGAGATAAAGGATACTACAGATACAGTTAAGTCGGCCTCATATTTTGACTTACATCTAGAAATTGACAATGAGGGTCGGTTGAAAACAAAACTTTACGACAAAAGAGATGATTTCAGCATTCCAATTGTGAACTTTCCATTTCTAAGTAGCAACATTCCAGCAGCACCTGCATACGGGGTATATATCTCCCAATTAATACGATATTCCCGTGCTTGCATTTCCTATCATGATTTTCTTGATAGAGGGTTGCTGCTCACAAGAAAGCTATTGAACCAAGAGTTCCAAATGGTGAAGTTGAAATCATCCCTTCGTAAATTTTACGGACGTCATCACGAGTTGGTTGACCGTTATGGAATAACCGTTTCACAAATGATATCGGATATGTTCCTTACGTCGTAACTACAATCCCCTTCCCTTTCATGAATGTGACCTACCGAATTAGACTATTTACCGGATTTGTAATCACATAAACAACACGACGGGTGCCGCATGT
This sequence comes from Mytilus edulis, assembly GCA_019925275.1. Taxonomy (NCBI): domain Eukaryota; kingdom Metazoa; phylum Mollusca; class Bivalvia; order Mytilida; family Mytilidae; genus Mytilus; species Mytilus edulis. The sequence continues at coordinate 84,750,893 of CM034349.1, read as the reverse complement.
GGAGCAGGATCTGCTTACCCTTCCGGAGCACCTGAGATCACCCCTAGTTTTATGGTGGGGTTCGTGTTGTTTATTCTTTAGTTTTCTATGTTGTGTCGTGTGTGCTGTTGTTTGTTTGTCTTTTTCATTTTTAGCCATGGCGTTGTCAGTTTGTTTAAGATTTATGAGTTTGACTGTCCCTTTGGTATCTTTCGTCCCTCTTTTAATCTTCCAGCATTTGATCAATCACTCACGGTTGTGATTAGGGATGGCATGGCTATTATTCAATCGTTAGATGTGAAAAGGTTTTCTAGTTTTGGTGATTTGCTTACTTTTTATTTGAAGCAGCTGTCAACTCTCTTTCAGTCGGCATCAACAATTGTAGATGTGTATGATAGGTATGACATAACAGACTCTATCAAATCGGCTGAAAGGGAACGTCGGTCTCAAGCAGCTGGTGGACACAGGGTCTATCATGTAAATGAAGGAAGCAGTATCCCAGACAGGAAAAAATGCCTGGCAAACAAAAGAAATAAACAAGCTTTGGTCTGCTTCATCGGGGAATTTATTTCAAAATCTTTTTGTGCCAGTAACACACTGCCTGTCGGATAATCATTATTTCTGGCAGGGACTTTCCCAAATCCAGAAATCGTCAAAAAAATAACTAACGATCAAATGACTGACTGTACCAGCTTATTTAGCACACAAGAGGAAGCCGACACAAGACTCGTTTTACATGCCCTTCATGCTGACGAACACTTTAAGATGTGTAATGTAAGAGGGAGAACGATTGTTTTAATTCTCGCTGTACATTACTTCCCTCGGATGCTTAACACGGATCAGCTTTGGCTATACATGGGTGCTGTCACTAGTGGTAAGGATGGTAGGCGATACATCCCAGTGCATGAGCTGTGTAGTTCCCTCACAAACATTACACGTGAAATACTACCAGCAGCTCATGCTCTTACTGGTTGTGACACCACATCAGATATTGATACCTCCATCTGTGTTGCAAGAACACTTGTATCTAAGTTGTATTAACCAAAAGGCAAATATAAGTCAGGTCACCATGGTTTGAACAAGTTACGTGTTAGACTTGCAACTAGCAAAGACTGTTCTCTTGTTCGCCTTCCACCGAGCGAAGCTTCATTTACACAACATCTTCTAAGAGCAAGCATTCAAACAAAGATATGGATGACATTACATCAAGCAATGCCGCCATCAGGTTCACCCTATGAATACGGTTGGGATAAAAGTTGCAATGGTCCAACCCCAGTTCTGTTCACTGGATTTATGTCATCAGACTTTCTTCAGGATTTAATTTGTTCTTGCAAAGGGAAAAAAAATTGCAGTAGAGAATGTGTTGTGTTGAACAAATCCTTAGTTGTACAGAACTATGTCCTTGTCAGGGAAGCGATCTCTGTTTTAATATATTGACAGCCAACAGAGCCCTGACGATGACGAAGAAGAGGAAGTTCTTCAGACGACTTGATTTAAATTTAGAATATGAGTTTTAATGTTAATAAATCCCGAGATGAAATGTCGCATTTTGTGATTATTTTTTTTTTACATTGTGTTCCAATAGATAAAAAACAAACTGGACATGAACACTATTAAGATTAATGTAAAAACTTTGGCGTACGTTAAAATTATTTAACAAATAGAAAGATATAAAAAGAAATTAAAACAAAACTGCCAGACGGTCTCCGACCTTGACGTGGTTGGTAGGCTTTACACAAACAGGAGGCCCTCTTTAAAATTGATGCGACAAAGACGTCTACTTTTGACACCATTGTATTTAGATAATTATCTCACTTTTAAAATTGTATCTTTGAACAAATATCATTATTATGCACGCTAGAACCAACATTGCAACATAAAATAGTATTTTTAATGTCAAATTCATTCGTATTTATTCATATCTTGCCAAAAGAATCGTATTCTCATATCAGAGTAGAAACGTCAAAATGACGTCAATTACCGCTCTTGCATACGGCGTATGTAATTTTCAATGGGACAAACAACATTATTATGTTGTATAAAGTAAAATAAAATATATTTCGTAACCCTGCTGATTCAAATTAGTTCATAATTCTAAAATGGTGTGAACTTCGATAATTTTCGCGTCTGACCTTTGACCCGGATTAAAAAAAAATATGCACCAAGTTTCACTTTTACGACCGGGCAAAATGAATTCTAAACATTTTTCCCTCTCCAAAAATATATAATCTAGCCGTGTGTTAGATAGGTGCATTAAAAATATTTTTTAGGTCTGAATGTCACTCGCCTACAACTCGATATGCTGACAATTTTAAGTACATGCAACATCTTTTAGAAGGAAGGAACAGAAGCAATACGAGTATGATGAAAGCGAATGTCTGTTGTTGACACAATGATGATAAACATACCATGGATTGCAACGTAACACAATTCAACAATTGGTCCTGGGACGAAATTGCCTTCATCTGATCCCATTTCATCGTAATAAATGACATATATTCCTAGTTGATTACAGGGTATTGTCAGAGTGATGTTTGGAAGACCAGGATTAGGATCTTCATAACAGAGATAACCGTCAGGTGGAATAGCTGATGTGTTGGTCACATATAATTTAAATCCGTTCATACGATTAGCAACTGTAATATAAATTAAATCTTATTCAATGTTAGGTGTCAACATGGAAGTGGATTTTGTTAAATAGAAAATTGTAATTTATACAGTATGATTAAAAAACAGCTTAATTATGACTATTAATGGTTTCAAAATGAAATAGATAGTTAACAGGGGAACTTTTCAGAAACGAAAAATATTCCTAGCTACTTGTGCTTAACGATGATTTTTTGTTTGGGTATTGTGTTATAAGCTACAGTGTTGTGTGTAAACTTATGTTATGATTGTTTGTCTTTTCTCCGTTTTTACTTTTGCCTATGATGTTGTTTGTTTTCTTTTTCTATTGTCATTTTGTATCTTCTTTGTATTTACCTTGTAGTAGCGTATGTCGGAAATTGGCTTTGGATTATGCCGTTGGTCTCTATCTTAGGTTTTTATTTTGCATACTCATAGACAATTATTGCGGGTTCAATAAAATCGAGCAATATTAATGAAACTTATAAAAAACGAACCTATTTATCATAATAAAATGTACAGTGGCCCTTAACTACGCTCTTTAAACAATATATTTGATGTATGTTAATTGTATAAACTTGTAAACATCTTAAATAAACATATGTATGATCATGATGATAGCAGTTTCTTTTGTATAAATTGACGGATGTAAACAAACACTCAGTAAGTTAAGAGGTAAACAATTACAGACTGATAATGTTACTTCACCAGATGAAATTGATAATTACTAGACTATTACTCTTGGTGTCCATGTTGCCTTTTAAGACTTTGTCAGGTCTGTTCCTTTTAAAAGCATCCTCATTTGTACGCACAAATGGGTGCATATTTATTAGTGCTTTTGATATGGACATGTACATTGTATTTAAAAATATATGTCATTGTATTTGGGTCAAAGTCAAATTCAACGAATCTAGGGCTACGATTTAAGTTCATTTCTTGCATTTAAGTACGTACAAGGTAATGCTAGTTCAAGAAGTGCACGAATGCAAATTGAAATAAGGGTTCACATCAAAGTAAAAGCAGGACCATAATATGTTGGCACAGTCTCTATTTCAGAGTCCGACACGAAAAAGTTCATTAATCCATCTTAATCGAACAAGTATTAAGATATAATAAGTATAATCAATAAATATAAGAAAAACAATTAAAACAAATTATCATATTATTAAAACATTTCAACAGAGAATGGATGACGCCCCATTCTTAGCTTATCATAGTTTACGTTTAGCCAGGTATAAAACCAGGTTTAACCTTTATTTTCTATAGAATCAAATGCCTGTACCAAGTCAGGGAGATGATAGTTGTTATCCATTCATTTGATGTGATTTGTGGACAGCTGTAAACAACTATTGAGCAATTATGTCTTATTTTAAATCCTTGTATTTGGCCGCGGTTGACAATGTTTTCTTGTGGTAACAATCTGCTCTAATCCATATTTAATATGGAGATGCATATTGATGATTCGTGAATTCGTACCGCAGGAATATATAGACATACCAAACATTCTTGAAAATACCAAATCTAATATTGACACTGAATCAAGGAATAAAGGCAACGGTTAAATCTATAGACAAAAAACATAATTGGGGTAACAAACTAAAACTGAGGGAAACGCATTGAATATAAAAGAACAACGACACAACATTAAAATGTAACACACACAAAAACGGACTAAACACTAGACAAAATCCGATGAGAATAACAAATATTATACAATGATAGTATCAACATGTAGTTCAAGACGCGATACCGAAAACTAATCTAGTGCTAATGGCACTATCATTACGCGCCGCTCAAAAAGAGACAGAAAAGCGCCAGAGAGACTTGTTGAAAGCTTCTTGACTAAATAATTGTGGTAAAATTAGTCTAGTGATATAACTTAAGGTTTAGGATATCATAATTGAACATTTAAAATATAGATAGTAAAGTTTGGGCTGTTTAGTTTAGTTGATGTTAAATTTATTTTATTACTTTCATTCACTAGAGATTAATCTTGCTTATCTCGATCTTAAAAATTAAAGCGGGAAATATTGTGATGTTAACATGATACATTAGCACTGTAGGGTAATTAACTTATAACTAATATCAACAGTTAGGAATTGAGTAGCGGATGTCTCTATCAATAGATTAATATCTCTTATCATAGTTCACTGCTACATTATTATGTAAGATATTACGGGCTAACTGTTCCATGGTTTTGATTTACGTGTTGTTTCATATATATAGTGAGGTAATGCAAATGTAAGCATTTTTGTGGGTAAATTGTACTTAAATTAATATGTATACTATAATGAAAAAATCATCACTGCAACCCACAACAAATATATATAACAACCATGAATCGCATTTTACATACTTCAAACATAAGTATTAGTATAACAAGTAAAGATATTAAAATAGGTACGTACAGCCTTCCCTGTAGTAAATTGTGATATCTGTGATATGTGCAAGTCCGAATGAAAATTGAAACATCCACCAAGCTTGACTATTGGTCTGCATAACAACTGTGGTGGAACACGACCTATATGTAAATGTGTTTGATACAGGTGAGTATATTGCATATTCCGCCTTCCCTTGAGAATTCTGATAACTAGAACTTTGGGAAGCCGTGCCGTTTGGCGTAAGGTTATCTGTAAAATTTAAAGCAGAAATAAAATGCAATCATATCACATGTCTTCGAAGCACAGACATTTTCAATATACCAAGCAACTTATATTTTAACGTAAGCGCTTTGATGTTTATGTTTTACAACCGAATAATTTTTTTTATACATCATTACTACTCAAATGAAAATTTGTCCTGTATTAAGTCTAATTTAGTAAAAATGTTTTTTTTTTTTTTAAACAACAGCAATTTAAAGAATTCTTTATTATTGAACATTTAAAAAACCTACACAAATTGTGTTTAAATCATCTGCAATAAAATAAAATTTCTTTCTTCTGATTTGTTAAATCCAAATATACATGTGATTGAAGTACGTTAAGAGGATGTTTTTTTAACTTCAAAATGTAAAACCAATGAGCAGAAAATATCACCAAATTAAGTGAGATGTATTCATTTGGATGGCTGTTGTATGAAATTTTAAGATATCAATATAATTTCTGACCTATTATTTATCCCAATTAAGCATCAAAATCCGATGAAATTTCAAAAGGCCCTTTATATTTACTCCTTAAGAAACCAATATAAGGAAAACAATAACAAAGTAACTCGTATTTCTATTATGATCAGACAGTCAACAGCTTGTTCATTTCAGTAGCCAGATCTATTGGAAGTTATTCTGATATCGATTTATTATTTTTGATTGAAGCGTCACTGATGAGTTTTATGTAGACGAAACGCGTATCAAAATTATGAACATTGTACCTTTGATAACTATTTACACCACTGGGTCGATGATGGTGAACGTTCCGTCCCCGAGGGTATCAACAGCTGAGTAGTCAGCACTTCGGTGTTGACATTAATATCAATGATATGGTAATTTTTTTAAATAATTAACTGTTTGCACAAAAAAATATTCGAAATACTAAGGATTTTCTAATCCCAGGTCTAGATTACCTAAGATATTTGGCACTTTTTTTGGGAATTTTAGATCCTCAATGCTCTTTAATTCTGTACTTGTTTGGCTTTTTATTTTTTGTTCGGAGCGTCACTGTTGAGTTTTTTGACGACGAAACGCGTGTCTAGCGTATCAAAATTATCAGCCTGGTACCTTTGATAACTATAAACATACTTCTTTGAAATATGAACATAAAGGGTCTTACTCGCCGTTCAAACAGTTATCATTAACTATTGTTCTTTTCACTTTTGGTCATATAGTTTCTAGCTTGGTTGTCTCGTATTTCATTTACAATTTTAGATTTGCGCTTTCCCGTTGAAGGTAAATCTAGAAAGTCGTAGCCTACATACAGGAGTTATACTGCTTTTTCAATTCATGTTCCTCATGATCATTCACATGCGTTTTTTTCGGCCAATTTTCAACGAATACGTTTCTTAGCTCGTTTTACCACTGGAAACTCAGTATAAAAATGGAAATATTTTGAGCGAATATGAAACGATTTAATTTGTGATAGGGGTATGTGTTTTATTGATAAATGATATATTATAACAATTTAATGAAAGATAAAAGGTAAAATCTTAAACATTTTATCACAAACGTGTCGTTAAGGACGCAGTGACGTCACGTCATTTAGAATCAGGGCACAATATCAATATGCTCTTTTTTGCCCCGGGCAATTTTGAGGTTATTGCATATGCAAAACCAGACGTATTCGTAACAAATATATATATTTATCACATATTTGTTACGTTTTGTTGCTTTCGCTAATTTTTGGTTCTTCCCTCGCCGAGATTCGAACCCATGCTACTGTGATATCGTGACACCAATTCGCCTGCAAATGCCTTATATATCATGTACTGCAGTACGCCGCTAGATTAAAAACTGACGTGGAAAGGTAACACACGGCCAGCGAAAGCTCTTTTTTAAGAGCCCAGGTGGTCGTGTGGTCTAGCGGGACGGCTGCAGTGCAGGCGATTTGGTGTCACGATATCACAGTAGCATGGGTTCGAATCCCGGCGAGGGAAGAACCAAAATTTTCGAAAGCAAATTTACAGATCTAACATTGTTGGGTTGATGTTTAGACGAGTTATATATATATATACCTAATACTTGAATCTCATGTACACTAATGCGACGCTAGATTAAAACTGACAAGGAAAGGTTACATCCGGCCACAGAAAGTTTTATTATAATGATTATGAAGCCAACGTGCTCGAGAGGTCTAGCGCTTTGGATACAGTGCAGGCCATTTGGTGTAACGATATCTCAGTAACATGAGTTCGAATTCCGGCGATGGAAGAACAAAAAATTTACAAAAAACACATTTACAGATCGAACATTGTTGGGCTGATGTTTAGACGAGCTGTATATATACAGTGAAGCAAAGGTGGGCAAATGGTCTAGTGCGTTGGGCACAGTGCAGGTGATTTGGTGTCACGATATCTCAGTAGCATGAGCTCGAATCCAGGCGAGGGAAAACAAACAATTTGCAAAAGCAAGTTTACTAATCTAACATTGTTGGTCTGATGTTTAGACAGAGTGTACAGAACCATGTATCACCATCACTGCTGTTGGTCCGATGGATAAATCTGTTATATAGTTGTCACTGGTTCAGACATACATATACAAATACATATACATGATTTGATTTATGATAGAGATGACTTGCTATAGTATGCGTATATCTTTTCCTGTACCACTCAGGGGCGGATCCAGGATTTTTGAAAGGGGGGCGAAGTTTTTAAATATTAGCCGAGCGTAGCGAGTCGAAAAATTTTGGGACGTTTTTTTAGCCTATAAAAACATAAAATAAGTGTAAAATGCACTTTTTAAACGGTTACTGACGGTGGGGCATGTATTTTTATAGTTGCTGTAAAGTGTAAGGGTAGGACATTTTTGATGCTTTATTCTCCCTATTAACTGTCTATCATTAAATGATAATATGGATTCAAAGCTATGTACTGATATATATTTGATGTGAGACTTGTCAGTGAAAAATAGACCGGGAAAATTCTCGTTTGTTGTATGTTAAGTGAGCATAACCTCGTTAGATTTTTTGTTATAAAGATATATATAAGATATACGCCGGGCTATTCAAAGAAATTTACAATAAGACCGACACGAGTTAAAACAGACGAACACGCAATTTTATTCAAATGTTTGGTTGTTATGTTTCATTAATCAAAATGAAGGGAAGTGAGGGTTTTTAAATCAACAAAAAGCTACGAATGAGTCTGAAATGACAACGAATTTATGAACGACGGTCGATAAATGGAGACATAAAGGCCACACCCAGTAGGCAGGTTGCAGTCTGGTCTTGAGAAAAAAATATATATCAGTTCGGCGAAACAGCAGAACTGCAAACTCCCCCCCCCCCCCCCAAAAAAAAAAAATACGCCCGTTTTTTATTCATCAGGTTCATTTAATGCTAAATGATTCTGTTGGAAATTTTCGTTTCTTATAGCAAAAAAGTGGATAGGAGTATTGTTTTCAATCAAGATACGGCCAGAACTTTTGTTCAAGGCAAAAATCAGGGTCAGATTTTGTTTACTCATACATGTATATCTCAGACTTCCCCCTCAAATCAAATGGTTCGTACCTTAGACTTAAAATATGTCTAGAGTTTATACTGAGCGGGGATCATTATTCAGCTACATGTATGTTATTTTATACCACGTGAAAACTTCGACTCATCCGAAATTTCGAGTCAACCGAGTAAGATACAACGAGAGTTAATTAACATATGTTCTTTAGAATAGGATGGGGTGTTTGGGGTTAAACATGCTCAATCCTGTGTCGCTTTGAAGGTGTCATGATTGTCAGTCTCAGCGTAAGCAATTTGTTACTGTATTTTAAATTTCAAAATGACTGAGTGACGTTTTTTTGACGCACTCGCCAACTCCACCATAGCGAATCACATGACTTTGACATCAAAAAATCAATGAAGGATAAAAAAAACTTAATTCAAATAGTTTGGGGGTGGGTGTCAAACTTCTGCATCTTTTGTTTAAATTGACATCGATTTTACATACATCCTAATTTGTCAGTCAATTTTTCCCAAATTAAGTTGAAAGGGGGGGGGGGGGGGGGTAGGGGGGTCAGTGAAAAAACTATATGAATTAAATTTTTTGACCTTCATTGAACTTTTGATGTCGTCCCTAAGTAAATACCAGCGAAAAGTATCTTAACAAGTAAAGAATGGTCGCATAAAAATTAAAGACACGGGAAATGGCAAAGTTCACGAAGTCTAGTCTGATTAATCATTTTACAAAAGAAAAAAAAAGTCCGAGCAAAGGGGGGGGGGGGGGGTACGCCCTCTACGCCCCCCTCTGGATCCGCCACTGTCACTAACACTCAGAGGTTATGAGCCGCATCCAACTTTCATAGAACGAGTATTTTTTTTAAATTTCTTTTTCAATGATCTAGTTCAACAATGTATAAGTGTCGGCCAGTGTTCAGTTTGATCATGACTAGTACTTGTGAACAAGAACATATATTTCTGACTGTATGCCAGACAATGACTACAGTAAAGATCGTTTGAAAAAATAAGAATAAAGGCTTATTTAAATACAATGTGTAAGGAAGTTTTTACAAATAATTTATTTATTTTTGTATGACTATTTTTTCCACACTTATTTCCTTATTATATTTTAAACATTAATGAGTAAAAGAACTTCATACGTATTTATTTAAACATATACGCAGCAAGACTAGACACGCACACTTCCTTCATGGTACCCTTTTTCCTATATTCGAATCTGTAAACAAGTTAAGTCAATAGTCGTTTGTAATTATACTAAAGTTAATGGACAAAACGTAATTTCTTTTCGCATATCTTAGTTTCAAAGTAAAACAATTAAGTAATCAAAAGTTAGAGGTAAAAAGATCGGTTCTATGTAGAAATGTAACTGGAAAACAAAAATTAACTATTGTGTCATTCATTCTTTTTGGGACTTTCATGAAACTTCTTTCACTAGTTTAAAAGATATCTGAATTTTATAATGGATAAAGGATGTGCAGCGTTTCTAGTCTTGGTGCGTATAGTTTAACCATTTTCTACGTTCATGTCTTACATGTGAGGATTTCAAATTGTGTCTTATTAAATATAAATATATTTTATGCTGATCTGCACGTACAACTAACGTTTTAACTGTACAAAATCTTATCTAAATGAAAGAAGAATCTTGGCTAGCTTTGAACATGAGCTATCTTTTAGACACTGTGCTTACCTATAAACATTTATAACCTGCCTGTAGTTCAACCAAAGGAAACGGATGTATATATGTTGTATATATATACGAGTCTAATTGAAAACTACGTTCAAACCTATAATTGCGTTAGATAAAAACCGCAATTTTATACGTGTGCATGTAAAACAAATTTCTAAAAACAGCACAAACAACATTTTCCAAAAAAACCCAAAAGTGAAAAAAGTCTATTTAAACAAAACGCATTTGACAAAACAGGTCAAACAACTGATGTTCTTTAACTCTGCTGACTGCAATTGGCGATTGCCAAATAAAATTGATCACAAGATGTAACAAAATGTATCTTAATATAAATTTAATACTAAACAGATAAAAATTAACTTGTGGCCACGATATTATGCCACAAACATACGGTGTCAATATTTTTTTAGTACACCAGATCCGGATTTCGACAATAAATGTCTCTTCAGTGATGTTAGGGATCGAAACGGTATTTGTATATATATATATATATATATATTATTGGATTGGGTGTTTAACATTTTTTATATTTTAAAACTATCCGAAGTATACAGTACTCTAAAAATCTACTAAATACAAGTAAAAACAATATGCAATTTGTTTCTACCTGGTGTTTCTAATTGGGAGGATATACGATTACAAAGAAGAAGAAGAAGAAGAAGAAGAAGAAGAAGAAGAAGAAGAAGAAGAAGAAGAAGAAAAGAAGAAGAAGAAGAAGAAGAAGAAGAAGAAGAGAAGAAGAAGAAGAAGAAGAAGAAGAAGAAGAAGAAGAAGAAGAAGAATGTTATTTCTAAAAAACATAACTTTCGTATTCGTATTGAGCGATTTCTGTTTTTCAGATGGTTAGAAATATTTGTTATAGTCAGCAAATAAAACTAAGAGAAAAAGAAACATTCTTTGTCGTTTGATGTAAAGTACTTGTTAGTTTTATATCAGAATTATAGATGATAAAACAAACTTCATACATGTCGTCGCATCGAAGCACTTTTTTTGTCAGTATGAACGTTTAAAACTCGAAAGCAAGGATGTATAAGAACAAGAAAATACGTATACAATGTTGTATAATAACTTTAAAAGCATAAACAAAATCGTTGTACACAATATATGATTAAAAAATGTAAGTAAAAAATGCAAGAAGCCTAGGGAAATTCGTATTCAAGGAAACAAATATCTCAAAATTGGAACACATGAACTATTAGCAATATAAATGTAGGACTCTAAAGTTCGACGGTAATCTAAAGTGCGATAGTGTCAGACGCTAAAGTACGATGGTATATGAAAAGCTAAAGTACGATGATGTAACGGGAATGGGGTTCAGGTAATGATTTTTGTTTTTTTGCTGTGTTCATATTAGTTTTTCGTCTTTTGCGTTGTTTATCAATTCTCTTATAAATTGTTTTACAATAGTCATTTTGTGGTCCTATATGCTATGCGATGTAAGCCAATTTTGTAGTCCTATGCACTATGCGATGTCAAGGCTCCGAGTTGAAGGTCACAATGTTGTTAGGTGCATACAAGAACGACATTTGGTCCTTGGGGGATATTTTTGTTGTTGATAATTACACCACATCTTCTTATCAGTTTTTTGTTCGTTTATGGTTTTGTAAATAATCAATCGTTTAAATTGTTTTGTACTGGCGTTTTGATACCCTTACGTCGTTATAAAATATTATCAATCATAGTATGTTATACAACAAATCTGGTCGTTATGTTACTGACTTGTTGACGAGTATCCATCTCTTTTGCGTAAATGACGGAACCATATTAAAAAAAGATGCTTTACAAAATAATTCAATTAAAAAAGTTAAACCGTAGTTTTTATTTCACGCAAGAAAATTAGACGAGATTAAAAACATATTGTTGGACGAATTTAGCACTTTGATACTTTGTGTATTTTGCTGTGTATGCTCTTTTTACAGTATACACCTTTCGCTGAGTATCGTCAGTTTATGAGAAGTTTTTTATTGTCTAGTATACTAACAAAACACGTTTGTCGCCGCCACCACAGCGAGATCAAAGTTTGCATTCCTGTTACTGTTGAGGATATTTTGGTGAAATACCTCCTCTGCATAGACACTCTTCTTGCACATACCAAAATTTTTCTGGATTGGGATCATTTATTTCTCTTTTCAATTAAAAAACAATCCTTCAACTGCGCAAACATTCTAGTTTACCGGCATGTCTATTTTAATTTGTACTGAAAGGTCTGTTTCCGATGTGTCGTTTGTTTTCTTTTTTATTTAAGTGTGAATTCACATTACTATAAGATGTGTCATGGTGCTTTTCTATTCCAAATTCATGTATTATATGTTATATTTGTTATTCTCGTCGGATTTTGTCTAATGCTTAGTTCGTTTGTGTGTGTTACATTTTAATGTTGTGTCGTTGGTTTCCTCTTATATTTAATGCGTTTCCCTCAGCTTTAGTTTGTTTCTCCGGTTTTGTTTTTTGTCCTATCGATATACGAGTTCTGACAGCGGTATACTACTGTTGCCTTTATTTGTAACGTCATAATGATACTTAACGTTAAACGTCGATAATTTTGCAAACAAACGCACTTTAGCGTATCAAACCATCGGACTTTAACGTGACCATCTCGTTTTAGCGTCCCCATCGCATTTTGAAGTCCTACATATAGATGGCAGTCGTTTACTAAAAAACATGGTGAATTTGTGTAATAGCACAATAAAAAAGGGTATATGATTGACATATATACAACATACATTCAATATAACAAAATATAAACTTACGTTGGGCTACGGTCAACAGAACAGTTGTCTGGAATATTATCACTAATAACATTTCAACGTTTTTATAGTTCGACATTCGGAACTGTCATTACCCTGAAATAAATAAAAAATGACTATCATATGCATTACCAATATTTTTTTTAAATATTTTCTTAAGGGGTAGTAATTATTATGTACTATCTTGTGAAAATTTCATTAATCTTTTGTGGTACAGGAGTACTAATTAGAATTTACCTTTGAGAACTGTTTGACTTGCTTAAGTTATAAATGGTTTCCAAAAAATATACAATAGACAAGGACACAATTATATCATATCAAAACACTGTTTTACGGTCCTATAAAATCTGATCATTTAAAATTACTTTTTGACAGTAATTTAAAATTATGATTAAATGTTACCACACATCTGCAATACTTTTTGTACAATTTTAGCGAATAACAACACATGAATTAATATTATGGATACATAAACTATACCTTGATATATCAAACCACTTATTAAAATCCTCATGCAGGTAAAACGTGTCAAATGATAATTACATGAAAAAGACGACATGCTATGTGCATCGAAATCGATCATTTCAAGAAATTCAGTATAAATTTTAATGTTAACCGGTCATTCATTTGTGCACCGACTCTGCAAAATTGTTACATCCAATTCTATTGTTTAACTTCAAAGTTTCTATTTCTGAAACAAATGGAAATTGAATAGATCTATTGTTACAAAAACCATGGATTTTGACCACAGGGTATGGTGAGCGGGATATTTGGAAACCCTGTTTTTTTTCATCATTAAAACATAGTCATAGTTACACTGTATTTATAACAAAAGAAAATAACTGTTTATCAAATTAAATAGCCTGAACATAAGAGATTACTTACAGTGTTCACTAAAAGTAATATGAAGGTATAAAAAAAAAACACTTGTTAGGAAATAGCGGAAAAATATTAAGCATCTATTTTGAATAACGAAAATACTTTAAACTACTCCTTTGTTTGAAGATGACCAAGTCATATGTCTCTATTATAGGTGTAATACCACCAAATCATGGTACGTCACATCCGGTTGTATACGAAAGTAGGCCTAAAAAATATTCCCTTACATTTGACAGTTGTAGAAAATTAACCCTGCATTTCAATGCACTTAAATTTTTCTGATTCATAAACATATATGTTGGGTGTCTGTAAGCATCATATTTTTTTTATTTGAAGGTCTTATAAAATATTTTATAACGTTAAGGTTACATAGTTACCAAAGCAGGTAACCAGTAAATAACAGTGTAAAAATTGGGTTGTTTACCTCCGGTGATGGTTACTTTCTTATATGCAATGAAATGTAGTGTGAAATTTTCACTGTAGCACTGGAAAGGATTAAACTTTATACATGCAAAGTATTTCTTTGGTTGGAATAAAGATAAATACTGTACAATTTTTTTTAAGTAAAGACTGAAAGAGAAAATCAATGGTGGTATTACACCTATTTAGGGAAACTACATGTGCACTCGTGACCTTATTGTACTTTCATTTTTAAAAATTATTACTAAATCAGTTCATACATTGTAAACATGGACTATTTCGGAATGGATTGAGACACAAAAAGCACGTTTGAGGTAAAATTGCCTTGAAATGGTTGTTTACGGGTGTTTGCTAAGTTAAATGGGTGGACAGACGAAGCTGTATTCAGTTTACTGTGTCAAATCTTAAATCACCCTTACAGTTTTGTTTATACAACATGTGAATTTTCATTTCAGTGTTAACCATGTTCTGAAGTGCATTCTGTTGAAAAATCTTATATGTGAATTGGTCTACAGACGACACTTCAGCATTAAAGTATGTATCAACTAATGTCATGTTTTTTGTTTTTGTTTTGGCCGCAAAAGTTTACAACTTGCCATTGTGTCGTCTGCATTTTGCACTGACAATAAATCATCTAAACACTTACTTGCCCTGGATTTATACATATGTGAATCCAATCTCACGTACCTAAACTTTATAATTCTTACCAGTTTATTTCCTTTACCAGTATTTCAAGGGACATACCCTTTTTAAAAACATTTTGAGGTATTTTTTTATTACTCTTTCTCCCCATTTTCTAATGTAAAATACAAGAAAGTGGACTTTTTGTGTAAATCTATTAGAAATATACTGTTATGAGTAAATAAAAAGACTTTGATACCAGTAACAATAAATGATCGACTGAAAGGGAACCGTTATTTGTCACACTAGGGGAACAGACCAAAAACTCAAGTTACACATAAGGGCTTATAGAAACTTCCGTGTAGACTGTTAATATTTATAGAGACAGTTCTTTCAGCTAGAACACTTTAACTATTGATTTAACATTACATTTATTTCATTTTTTGTTGGGAAAATAATCACATTTGTTTTACTTTTTAGACAAAAGATATCATGTTGTGATGAAAAAAGAAGGAAGAAGGAAAAATGGACCAAAACCGATCAAAACCGACCTTCAAATGAACTCTAAAAGGTGCAATAAAATTGTTTATCATCTTCAAGTTGTCTTTTGTATTCTATTTAATTGTTTGAATGCATAGATCATGAGTATATGATCAGATATTAGTCAACACTGCATTTTATAATGATAAACTGAAATTAGGATTTTTGGAAGAAATTAGACTAAATTTGCCGTAGGATATGACCTTACATTATAGTGATTTTCTCTGAAACTATAGCTCTGACTGAGACAAAACTTGGCAGTTATGCTTGAAATAACTTGCAATTGGAGGGGAAAAAAATACATTAAGTTTATTTGACATTTAGGTGTTCTCTTATAAAGCATTGATCTTAAAAAATACGACGATTCTATCTTGGCAATCAAGGGGGATTCCTAGATTGGAACCCCTTTTTATTTGAAAGATCGATGCATTTGAATAGGGAGATATGGTAGGAAACACTCCCTTCTCCTGATTTTGGAACCCCCATTTAAAAATGGCGGTATCCGCCCCAGATTGCACACAAAACGGGAGTTCCTAAATATATTTGACTTTTCATAATAAACATATATTTTAAAAAGCCATACTTGAAAATGCTATAATTTTTTTTCATAATTTTGAAAGAAAAAGGGTGCCAATGTTAAATGTATGAACAGTCAAGAGAGAATTATTTTCCGCTAAATTTTCACTAGGTTATATCTAAAAAAACAAGCCATGGGACCGTTCATTTTTTTCTGCTTTTTTAGTTTCTTTATCTATATACTATCAATTTGTAATCGATCAAACATTTATATTGTAACAATTTAAATATATCAGAAAGAGTGACACAATTATCCACACCATGTTAACAAAATCATAAAAGAATCAAAGATTAAAAGTGTGTACGACCGACGCGCGTTTCGTAAACAAAAGACGCTTACGGGACGCACGTTCGAATCAAACAAAATAACAAGTTCAAATAAAGTAGGAAGATGGATAGTATTGAGAATCGGTAATTCCGAACGGTAGAGTGCCACTAGATCCCTTCTGATTCAACTTACAATATGTATTGAGCTACTTCAAATTGGTGGACAAAAAACGCAATCTTTCTACGGTATTTCTAGTATTGACAAACTTGTTTCTGCGTTTGTAACATATTCTGTTGAACGACTTTCATCCACATGCTAACTAGTTTTAAGATTGCTTCCAATATGTATGACGTAAATTGTTGACCATTTTTCATCATAGCATATTGTATTTGATAGTACATGTAACTAAAAGGATCAACACAAGTTATGACAAATCTTAAAGTATTCTCCTAAATATAATAAGTTATAATTTATCAATATAAAGACACGCAACAGCAACATTAAACAATCATAAATCTACACAACAGTTACAAAATAAATACAAAATTTTCAAAATGGGTAACATGCCTACGTCATTCAAAATTATTCACTAACATACTAAACCATGTATATTCATAAGGAAGAACAAAAGATATATAAATGTTAAAACGTTCACTTTCTTTTTTCACTAAGGAAACATTGAGATTAAACTAAATTTTCTTATTGATTTATTAAACAACTAAATTTAAAGACGGGACAAAGATTAGTTTATCAAAAAAAAAAAATGAAATCTGATTTCAGCATAAAATGAACTCAGAAAAAACAGCTTTTAGTCGTAATGACTCATGACATCTTTGATAATTTATTATATTGATTATAAGTTTTGTGCTTATGGGTTTTGGAATGATGGCAATTTTTACGTAGGGAATATTTTTATTTCTAAATACAAATCGAATTTATAACATTGCATTAACTTATACTATTTGGAAATATGATTTACTTTTAAAGATTTTAGTCTACACAATGATATTATTGGGTCGGTGGTATTTTGGAGATTCTATATTAACAGTTGATTCGGGAGGTGGTCTAAGTTTGGTGTATGATAAGAAGCATGTCCATGATAGATATTGTTACATAACTAAAGTTTTCTTGTGTTTCTTCTTTCAAACAAAGGTTCGAAGCCTATTTCAAAGTAGTTGCAATAACAATAGAAACGTGTAACGATTCTTGATTCACTCTGAAGTTTTTGCATCGGTTCAGAACTAGCGACAACACAGTTATCTAATGATTTGACAATATACTCTAGTAATAGTTTGATTTCAGTTAAATATAGTAATGTCAATTCAAAAGAATGAGAAAAATTTCAAACTTTCGTTATATACATAGCCGTGTAGATATGGTTTTTTTTACTTTTTTTTAAAGAACATGACAGTTCATTTGTTATCACCACTCAAAGTCATTCACAAGTGGTCATCGACAATACTTATTACTTGGTAATGAAGTCGAAATAAAAGTTGTCTGTACGTTAGATATACTATGTCTGTCTTTTTGGATTGAATGACAATAACCAAGTTTTAAACCAGTAATGTATGTGGAATAAATCATTTGGAATATGTTCCTGTGTTTATTATGGATTTGAAACGTAACTTTTGTTGATACTTCTTTGTATGAAATATTGCTTTTTTAGTATCTTTTTATTGTCAATCTTACCAAAGAAATAGTGTTAAGTTCCTTTCTTTGTCATTTAAACTTTTACTTACATTTTAATTATTCTATTGCTCAAGACAATGAAAGGGATTTAATTGAGTATAACATTAGTTTCAACCCTGTCGTAGTGAAGTGTACTTGTATCTCTTTATTTGTTTATCTCCTCATTTTTATATTGTCTTCATATCATAATGGAATGAAGAAGAAATAATGGAAAAATTCTAATTTTACACCAGAGGATTCTATATGATTATTTTGATCGCCTGCCTCAATAAAATTTTATTTGCAATGGTTTTAGATCAGAAATATAGAACTGACGGTTAATTATAATTATTACAACTTACCTGTTCAAAATCTTCCGTTGTGTAAAAACAGGAAGCTTTAAAATGGTAATTACACATACACACTAGCCGACCGTTGTTAGTTACAAATTAATTATTGATACAGGTATGCAATATTTATATTTAACTTTGAAGAATCAAAAACAAAAAGAATGACTTTATCTTTCGATGAATAAAAAACTGTCAAAAATATTTACGAATATGATCTTATGTCTCAATAAATGATGATGCACTACACGATGAAGAACAAAACACCTTGTTATAGAAATGTCTCTCAACAATGCATACATGTATGCGGATGTTTTTTAGTTTTTCCATGTAGTTTTAACTCAAAATGGACAAAATATCATAATTGAAACTATTGAAGCATAGATTTGTATTCAACATTTCAAAAAAGGTAGGTGTGCTAAACTAAATTAAATTGCCTTCATTAAACATTCAGTACTGAATGTTTTTCGAATTTCACTAAACTATATTCAACCTGTTACAACATTTGAAAGCATATTGAGATATAACGTCATTGTCAGACAGATGATACATAAAAATAACAATATATTTTATTTCTAAAAACAACATTAAAGTTAATGAATGCATCTATGAATTTTTAGGATATATTTTAGAACTTTAAATAAATAGAAATGGTGATTTCGTTTTTTCGACAATTGATTCTATTTCTAAAAATGCAGAATTTCGAATAACAGTTGAATATATGTAACAATGTATATCAATATGGAATATCAATGGGTTCAAAACCTGCATATATTGATTAATTGGTTGTAAGTATTTATCGCCACCTGCACCACTTGTTTGTCATATTGTGGGGTTAATAACTTTATTGGTGTCTGTAGAAAACCACTGACGTTGGATAGGAATCCTAGTCAATTAAGATCGAAGTTCAACGGTTTTTAAACTCCCAAGCTGTTCAAGAGAATACTGGAAGTTTAAATTTTAAAACTTAAAGCATTGATTTTTCAGAGACTGAAAATCAAACTAATTAAAACAAAACAGAAAAACTAATGAAATAAAATGTGTGCAACTTTCTGTACGATTCTTTTTTTCATAAAAGAATGGCCAACGTAGATACACGTATCTTGTTTTAAAGAGGAACAAATCCTTCTTTGTAAAGAATCACTCTGATTCAAATAAAAAATTATCTGAAACAAACATTATCAAGATACTTTATTTCTTGATTGACAACATATTTGATACGTTTGGAGGACATGTTTTTAAACAGATTGTTGGCATTACAATGAGAAACAATTGTGTCCCTCTTCTTGCAGACTTGTTTCTCTATTTTTATAAGCTGACTTCTTACAGGAACTTTTAGGCAGAAAGATGAGAATTTAGCAATTTCATTTAACTTTACTTTCCGCTATATAGATGATGTTTTGTCACTCTTATTAAACATTTGGTGAGTATGTTGAACACACCTATCCCATTGAACTAGAGGATACAACATATACAACTAAGTCTGCATCATATCTTAACTTACATCGAGAAATTGACAATGAGGGTCGGTTGAAAACAAACTTTACGACAAAAGAAATGATTTCAGCTTCCCAATAATGCAATTTCCTTTTCTATGAAGCAACATTCTAGCAATGCTTGCATACAGAGTATATATCTCCCAATTAATACGATATTTCCGGGTTTGTATTTCCTATCATGATTTCCTTGATAGAGCTCGAGGGTTGCTGCTCACAAGAAGCTATTAAACAACGGTTCCAAATGGTGCAGTTGAAGCCATTCCTTCATAAATTTAAAGGACGCCATCACGATTTGGTTTACTGTTATGGAATAACTATTTCACAGATGGTATCAGATATGTACCATTGTGTCGTAACTACAATTTCCTTCCATAAACACGAATGTGACCCACCGAATAAGATTATTTACCGGGTTCGCAATACCATAAGCAACACAACGAGTGCCACATCTGGAGCAGGATCTGCTTACCATTCCTGAGCACCTAAGATTACCACCAATTGTTCGTAGTGTTCGTGTTGCTTAGACTTTAGTTTTCTATGTTATATCTTGTGTACTATTATGTGTATGTTTGTCTGGTTTTTTTTTAGCCATGGCTTTGTCAGTTTATTTTCGATCTATGAGTTTGACTGTCACTCTGGTGTCTTTCGCCTTTCTTTTTTTTATAAAAAAATGGTTGACATAATTCCTTCAGGTAACTAAAAAACGAATCTAGGAGAAACAAGATTATCAATAAATCATGGAAATAATAAAATATAAAGGCAATAGTGAAAACGTCAGATTAACACTACACTACATACCAGTAAAAATCTAAAATAGCCTTTATCTGTACTCATCTGTACTGATCTTTACTCTACCAGTCTGAATTGTCATTTATATCAACACAATTTGCTATCTTCGGCTTTCTACATGAAGTAAGTAAAACAAATAATC
>CM034349.1:84636486-84729905 GCA_019925275.1 Mytilus edulis | reverse complement strand
TGCTATCAGAAAAATACTCACCAATAATCCCAATTTCGCATTCTTCAAGGTCAAATGATAAACCTTCGAGTGTAGGTAAATAAGTCAAATATCTGAAAACTTCATTGAAATGGATTTCTGTGGGCAAAACATTTTCGTTATATAACACGATTCCATCTGTCCAGATGCTTGTATTTGAAGCATAAACACTATGAATACCATTCTTTGTAGTCAATTCTAAATAAATAAAATCGAACTTATAAAAAGATTTTTTTTGTATGAATTAAACTGAAGTTTGAATATAAATCATAATTAACACAATAATACATGCTGTCGAACTGTTGTATTTCATTGAGTATCACGGTTACACTGAAAATGATAGGACAAAGGTAAATGTTGCAATGGGGTACCCAAATGAAAATAATTTCAAATGAAGGTTCTGTTTTAAAAAGGTGCATAATGAAATGGTACGGGAAATGTAAACATTTTTAAGTGGGTAAAATTGGTTGACCCTCTTTTTTTATATTAACGATAACATGGTGCAGGATAATCTATGAAAAAAATTGAGATATCTTTTTATCCAGTTCATTGCGATATATGCGACCATTGAAATCAACAATTATTTGATATTTCAGCTAGAGGACATTACATATATTATGGAACGCACTGGATTTATCTATGATTTGAAGTTCATTTTTGTAAGCCCTTTGTGTATTGAATTGCATTCTTAGCGTTTTATATAAGCAAAATGCTTTGCTATTAATATACTATTACGAATGCTTTTTGTGTCTTTTCTTATATCTATAGGACATCTAGGAACTACAAGTTCGGAGCATAGATATGGATCATAGTGAGTGCAGATTGTTAAGATATGACTGTAAGTGGTTAAGTAACCAGCGTAATTGAAGACATTGGTTTAATAGAACGACACGGAGAGGTTCAAAGAGCATAGATATCTGAACTGGTTAACATATGTAATCTTGATATTTATTTCACCTTTATTGCAATCCGACTGTTTTATTATTTATAATATTATATAAAGTGTGATATATATTATCGTCTTAATTGTAGATCTTGTTTTGACAAGCAATTTTGCCTTTTATTGCTGATCTCTATCTATCGTAGTTTCTGCAAAAATTCATAAATTTGCCAAAAAATTTAGTCAATGGAGTCAGTTGACAATTTTGACTACATATAAGAGAAGAAGATGGGTCATCAATGCCAATTATTAGAGAACAAATGACATTGACTTATTTGTTTATCTTATGTTTGCCAAAAATAGTTTGTCTCAATCTATTTTATGTGTGAAAAACGCTATGCAAGTAACAGGTAAAAATCATTTTTCAAGGACACAAACTCTTATAAAAGAGTACTAAAACATAATATGATATGATCTAATCAGTGATCATACGTTAGTGGCGGCCTGGAAGGGGTGGGATGTTCCGGGGGGTTGATCCCCCTTTTTTGTTTGATTTCTAATACTTTTGTATGGGAACATATGGTTGGGACAACCCTTTTTATTTGACTTGAAAGTGTTGAATCCCCTTTAAAAATTTCGCTTGATTGGCACCTAATTAGTGGACAAAAGGCTCGAACATACATAGTTATCAAAGGTACCAGGATTATAATTTAGTACGCCAGACGCGCGTTTCGTCTACATAAGACTAATCAGTGACGCTAAAATCAAAATATTTATGAAGCCAAACAATTACTCAGTTGAAGAGCATTGAGGATCCAAAATTCCAAAAATTTGTGCCAAATACGGCTAAGGAAATCTCTGCCTGGAATAAGAAAATCCTTAGTTTTTCGAAAAAATTAAACTTTTGTTAACTAGATAAGAATTGGGTTGTTTAATGAAAAATAGATATAGATTCCTAGAATCAGTACTGCACCTTGAACACCACAATCAACTGAGTTTTACTTTTAATTTGTGAAAATAAGGGCGAAATGAATGATTTTTTTGTTTTATTTTAATCTTGGTTCGTATCTGTTATAGTATCTTAATAACTGTATAAAATATCCTATGAAGCTTTTTTCACTGATATTTGCGTTGAACATGTGTTTAAGGAGATTTTTCTATTTAGTTTTTATATGAAAGTCTTTCGTTACTTTAAAATCGATTGATTGCTTGTTAGTGTTTTAACGCCACTTTTAAGTGCCCCTTTTGGATTATGTCGTGGCGGCCAGTTTTTTACTGGCAGAGGAAGCTAGAGGGTCCGGAGAAAAACACCGACCTTCGATAGGGAAAATGACAACCCGTATATTTTTGAAACGAGAGAGTCAGAACAATAACTAAATAAACTAAAATAGATATATTCGTCTAGTAGGTTTAAAGTATCTATGTTAGTTAACATCGTTCCATCAAATATTCAGGTATGATGTCGAATCAAGATGTCAATGAAATCCGGAGACAGTATTTTTGTTGGGCAGCCCACAAACATATAAGAAACTAAACTTAAAGCTATGAATGTTCAATTTTTGTCTCGCTTGACGGAGTCAAAAAGCGAGACATAGGTATGTTGTTTCCGGCGTCGGCATTACATCTGTTGACGAAGAGCTAGTACGCTCTTTTTACTCTCGATTCGTCTTATACCGTGTCCGGATATAGAGCTGATTGTTTAAGACACTTGAAATGGTTAACTTTAGACATTACTGATTTGAAAACTTATTGTATCAGATTACTAATCAATGCAATTGAACTTAATTTTATGTGTATGTTTTTATATTATAGAAAAGAATTTAACAACTTTAATGGATGTAAATCGTAATATATTCGGTGAGAGTTGGTAGAAATACGAGTTGGAAATATTGGGTACGAGTTTGCGAATGTACGAGTTGACATGGCTCCACAGCGACCTCGTGTACTATTTTATTCTATATTGGTATTTCTAGACTTGTCAAACTTCTTGATTTGTAACATGTTGATTTGTAACTTGTATTTTTTCTTTAGAAACGGAACTTCTCATTAGCTGATAACAATTACACAGACACATCTAACAAAACGTGACTCAAACAAAGTAAAATTGAGAAAGGAAATGGTGAATGTGTCAAAGCGACAACAACCCGACCATAGAGAAGACAACAGCCGTAGGCCACCAATGGAGATTCAATGTAGCGAGAAACTCCCGCACCCGGAGGCGTCCTTCAGCTGGCCCCTTAAAAAATATGTATACTATTTAGTGATAATGGACGTCAGTAATACTAAACTCCAAATTATACACAAGAAACTAAACTTAAAAATCATACAAGACTAACAAAAGCCAGAGGCTCCTGAATTGGGACAGGTGCAATAATTGCGGCGGGTTTAAACATGTTTATGAGATTAACTACATTTCACAATTTAAGAAATGTAGAAATTCATGTAACGAATGAAGAAAATACGTTTACAGATTAAGAAATTGTGTTTACACATTAAGAAATTACATTTCACAAATCAAAAAATGTAGAAATTCATGTAACGGATGGAAAAAATACATGTTACAAATTAAGAAATTACATTTTACAAATTAAGAAATTGCATGTTACGAATGAAGAAATTTTATTTCGCAACTTAAAAATTGTATAATTATGGCGGATATTTCCTTCCATAGAAATGGAAATAAATAACGTGATAAAGGAAAAATGGAATTAGCTGTGTTCAATTTCTATTATATAATAATGAAACAATTGTAGGTGACAAAACTACTAAATAGTGTGATAAAAGTCTTCTGTCTTTGTTAAGACATACAAAAGATAAAAATTTAACAAACATACCACCTAATGTTATATAAATGCCTGTCACAATGCTTTCTTTTTTTAGGTCAACCTGAAGTTTTACATTATGTCCCTGTGTTCTTGAACATGATATCTTATATCCATCATTTGCTTTATTCGCAGGTTCACTACCATTTGGATATTGCGAGACTAAACTTTCAGTTGCCATATTATCTGTTATAAAAGATGTATATAGCGTGAATCTTTTTATTTATATTGATGGCCATGGTGATCGGAGCAGATATCGCATGTAAAAAGTAAAATCACAAAAATACTGAACTCAGAGGAAAATCAATTGTTGACTTCTAATGGATGCCTGCTTGTTTTCATTTACAAGTGGTTCTGGTTTTTGCTTTTTAAGGTCTTTGTTATGGATTTGTTCTACCGCAACACGTATATTGTTAATACTCATTATCTTACTTAATAAGATATTACTAAAAATAGACAGTCATGAGGTATTTTAGCACACTCTTAAACAAAGCAAAAGTGGCTGGAATAACTACATTTTCCTGAACTTAACTTCCACCAGCATTGACTCAGTTGTACATATTGCAATATCCAGTAGTATTACATATATATCAATTGCAAAACACAATGTTGACTATCATACGTTCTGGTAATTTTCAGTTTAAGTTTAAAGTGAAGTTTAAAACATGAATTGCTGATAAATAAGTTAAACCAGGTGCAAGCTATTTCTTTTTATAAAACGGACTCGGTTATTTTCCCCATTTTTAAAAAAAGGATAACAAATGAAACAATTTAATGCTTTATTGAATAGTTTAATGTACTTGTATTAAATCTAAAGCTTCATGAAATATTCTAAAATACTGATTCTTATTTTCACGTACGACATTATGTGAACATGTGAATATATTGGATGGATAATTGTTGGTTGCTTACGATTATGATTGATTGAATAGTTTTAAATATATAGTACTGTTTCCAAGATGAGTAGCCTGTAAGTTAGACATAGTGTTGATCATATAAGCATACACTCATGTGGGTACGTTTGATAATTGATGTCAATTCATATGTATTCAGAAAAAGTGCTTTTAGTTAAAAACTGTGTTAAATTCATCAAATCTACTAATAAGGGGTTACGTTAGACGCTCAGTTCGTTTACATGTAAGACTCACCAAGGGCGCTCGTCTCAAAAGTTAGGTTAAAATAAACTTATAATATTTATTTTCTTGAATTATACTTTAAAAAATAAATATATAGTAATAAGTAAATGAATTTCTTTTGAAGCGGTAACATTAATTAATTCACCTAAAGGGAAGCTTTTATGTACAGGACAGGAGCACGGAGCAAATTTAATTTCAACGTAAGGACTTATTGAAACCTCCATTAAATCAGTAAACTTTTGTATGGACTGTTCGTTCAGCTTTAAGTACTTCAATTACTCATTTATTATCACATTTCTTGCATAGATGTGTGAAATCTACACTAAAATTTTGATTGACTGGTCTCAAATAAAATGTTTGAGAAAATGACAAATATACGGTTTGGAGATGTTTTGTTTCCAAATGCTATGGATATCGTCTTACGCTATATTACATTTTTCTCAAACCATTGAACTGATTATGACAAAACTTGAAAGGAATGATTGAAATAACCAGTTTCACAAAGGCAATTTCACAGTATGTTTATTCAACAAAAAAGTCTAATTTTAGTTATAATACCACCAAATCATAGAACGTCACATCCGGTTACAGATCAGAAGAACCTGTTTTGGTATATCTGAAGTTCCGGGGACCAGTTCATTCTGATATGCCATTACAGGTGTGCTGAATATTTTCAGAACAAGACACCATAAAGTGTTGATTTGACATGCAATTATTGCCACTTTATTTGAACTTAAAACAAAGGAGGTGTGCCTGCTTGAAATGGAGACATTTAACATAAAAAGCAATGGGGCCATGGAATAGTGATAAAAAGGGTAGAAATTTGAATATTTTACTTCGAGTGATGGTTATTATCTTCTATGCAATAATATCATCCATATAGTTGCGGGTCTGGGTATTTCTTTCATTAAAGATGGAACCATGTTCATCTTAATGTTCAAACAGATGAAAGTTTCTATTTACACAAATATTTAAATAAAAAAAATGAATCAATGAAAAAAAAATCGTCAATTGTTAACTTTTCAACTTTTGTCAAAAGCAGAGCCTCATATTCATAATTTTATATAAGACAGCATTGTAATCAATTGTCCCCAAAGCCGGCGTCAACCTATATACTTTACTATATATATATACTATACTATAGTATAGTATAATAGTATATATATATATATCTGACTCAGACGTACTTATAAATATAATTATTTTCTGTGACTGTATATTACATTAATTTGTAGGATCCTTTACTATAGATAATTTAGCTGATCTGTAACAATAACATCTTCATGCCTTATATATCATGTACTGTAGTACGCCGCTAGATTAAAACTGACGTGGAAAGGTAACACATGGCCAGTGAAAGCTCTTTTTTTGAGAGCCCAGGTGGTCGTGTGGTCTAGCGGGACGGCTGCAGTGCAGGCGATTTGGTGTCACGATATCACAGTAGCATGGGTTCGAATCCCGGCGAGGGAAGAACCAAAAATTTGCGAAAGCAAATTTACAGATCTAACATTGTTGGGTTGATGTTTAGACGAGTTGTATATCCATTATGTACACAGCCATGTATCACCATCATTGATGGCGATCCGATGGATACATCTGTTGTAGAGTTGTCACTGACTCAGACGTACTTATAAATATAATTATTTTCTGTGACTGTATATTACATTAATTTGTAGGATCCTTTACTATAGATAATTTAGCTGATCTGTAACAATAACATCTTCATGCCTTATATATCATGTACTGTAGTACGCCGCTAGATTAAAACTGACGTGGAAAGGTAACACATGGCCAGTGAAAGCTCTTTTTTTGAGAGCCCAGGTGGTCGTGTGGTCTAGCGGGACGGCTGCAGTGCAGGCGATTTGGTGTCACGATATCACAGTAGCATGGGTTCGAATCCCGGCGAGGGAAGAACCAAACATTTGCGAAAGCAAATTTACAGATCTAACATTGTTGGGTTGATGTTTAGACGAGTTATATATATATATAGTATATAGTATATAGGCGTCAACCAACATCAAACGATTATTCATAACTGTTGTAAAATCTGTTTTGTAATAGATTACAAAAATGCACAAATACTTACACTTGTTACAGTAAAGTCCAGTTCGGTTTTTTTTACAACCGTCGGTACAAATTGATGTGTCTCTATTGCAATTATTTCCAAAACAGTTTTCGGAATTACATCCCCAAACACAGGAACCAGTTCCAATGAAGCAATGTTGCCCTAGACAATTTTCGGGACAATATTTGTCGCAGTTGATTCCCCAATAAGTCATTGCACAACCTGAAATATAACTTGTTTTATATTTAGCACGTTGTGTTTAAAAAGGGGCCAATTATATTTATTTGAAGAAAAAAAATCAACTTATTGTTTTTTTTTTTATTATTATTATTCTATAAAGTTCAACGTCACTATAACGTCATCGATCCATATTTCTGTGACAAAGACAGAGGTATGGGAGAGCCATTAATTAGTCTTTTTTATTACTTATTTACATAATATGATATAATATGTACTCATTAGAACATAAATGTTAGTTGTATAAACATTATAGCCGATTTGAAACATGCTAAACAAAATACTAAAATATTAAACAGATGGCATTGTTTGGATTCACTCATAGGGTCTGTGCATAGGCAATGAACACATTAATTCTAAAACCATTTGTTGGCAGGATACGGGTTATGTTCTTGTTATATATTTTATGATGGTATGATACTAAATCATAAACCGGAGGGATTGTGCTTCATATTCATATGACGAAAACATAATCTTTCAATCAGTCTAATTAAAGTCTGGATCAAGCATGTCAGTAACATCTAGTAGTCCTTTGTTAATTTATTATTGTGATTGTGTTTCGTTTCTTTTGTTACCTTTTCTTACATCGGACTCTGACTATTGTTTACCGAGTTTTACTGCGCATATTGATGTGTGTTCTACATTTGCTTACGGTATAAGGGGAGGGTTGAGATATCAAAAAACACGTTTAACCCCACTGCATTTTTGCGCCCGTCCCAAGTCAGACAATATCCTGTAATTAACTAGGAAAATATGCCATTTATTACGATAGTAAAGGATCAGATGAAGGCAATAGCGTCCTCGGAGCAATATTAATTGTTGAATTGTGTTATGTTGCCTCTAGCTTTTATAAGTCTTGTAAGATTTTTAATTTAATATGTTAAGTATGACGTCCGTAATCACTGAACGTGCAGACATTTTTGTTAAGGGGTAACTGTATTGAATACCCATTGATGGCCTTCGGCTGTTTTCTGCTCTTTGGTTGGGTTTTTGTCTCTTTGACACATTACCCATTTCCATTCTCAATTTTTTTTTTTTTTTTTTTTTGAAACAATTAAATCATCTTTATTGCACTAAATGCTGTTTAACAATTTACCTAGCTTACAGCATTAGGCTAAGTATCCCTGTATATCAATTATTATACATCCAGGGAGAATATATAATAAAATAGTATATTAATGTTAGTATTTTACAATTAAACATAATACATTATATAAATAAACATCAATACAAATAGATTCATTCATTTTTAATTTTTGTTTGTCTGTGTCTGTTTACAAATCAGGAAAAGTTACGGTTCTACGCCGTACCGTTTTGTTATTATATTATGTGTGTTTACTTTCTCACAGGTAACCTGTGTATTAATAGTGTAGACCTATTGGAGTTAGCTTAACTTATTCTTTTATATTGTGATATTAAGGATTTATTTTTTCTAGCTTACATTCTTGATCATGTTTATTTATGAAAATAAACATATAGGTAAGTGAATAATGTTAAACTCAAATCAAAAGGTTATTTGCGATGCGTTTTTTTTTTTTGGCACCTCGTGGTGTATTATTTAGACTAGGTCAAAGAAATTAGCATATGTTAATTTGTCAACCAGTAATACTTTTACTTACAGGTTACAATATGTTGACGTCTTTATTAACATTTTCCCGGTTTCAATGTTTCTTATCGCATTTAATTTTATTATGTCGTTTATTTCCTTTTTGGAAATTTTGTAGATTTTTATCTTTGTTTCTTTTTTGTTTGAAACAAAATGTGCTTTATATATGGAGAAAAATATAACTGTTATCAGGGTATTTATATCAGAATATTTTATATCTGCTATTTTATAGCCAGTTATTAAATTTTCTATCTTTAGAATGTGTCTATCTATTTGAAGATAAAGTAAAAGCTTATTTATTTCTTGCCAGTAGTTATTATTATACGGGCATGTAATAAAAAAATGTTTATAGTTGTCAATTTCTTTGCAAAAATTACAAGAATTGTTTTCTAATACTTTCCACTGAACTAGCAATTCATTGCATGGAAGGATGAAGTGGAGTAATTTCCATTTAAACATTTTAAATTTGTTGTTATCTAGGTAATTAAATATAAAATCAAGAGTGCTTTTAAATTTTATATTTAAATTTTCTTCAAAGATTCTTTCCCACTTTAGAAAACCTACAGGTTTTTCTTGTTTATGGGGGACAAATAGTATTGAATATATTTCTTTTTTACTCATTTCTGGATGAATATTATGATTGAGTAGTATTTGCAGATTTTTTGTATTCTTTATATTTACTTTTGTTTTAAATGAGCTTTCTTGCTTTAAAATATTCTGCCAATGTTTTGGAATAGCTTTCTTTAATAAGGATAATTCTCGAATCCAATCGCGTTTATCTTTTATTTTGGTTAATATTTTATTTTCTGATATATGACCTTTTTCATCAAGTATGTCATTTACATACAAAATATTCTGTTCAATCCATTTAGTAAATAATAAGTATTTTCCTTTTGTTTGTATGTTATGATTACCCCATAAAATCTGCTTTCTTATGTCTAGAAATGTTTGTGGGGTCTTTGTCTGTCCCCCTTAACATTAATCCAAGTTTTAATCAATTGCTGATAGAACTCAGGAAGGGATTTAAATATTTTTTTGTCTAACATATTAACATTTTTAATGTTCTTTTGAAATATCAAAAGGTTTTTACCAAATTTGTTTAAGTAAACTTGGGGTATGATTGACCAATTTTCACCAGAATTTTGTTTAAGTTTTAAAATCCAGCGTAATTGAAGTGCTTTGAGATACAAATCTATATCGATCATTTTTAACCCACCTTCTAAATAGTCTTTACAAAGGGTTGCACGTTTAATTTTATCTTTTTTTCCATTCCATATAAAATTATATACTAGAGTTTTAAACTTTTGTATTATTTCCTTTGGGATGTACATATTTGATGCAATATAAGTTAAGTTTGGAAGAATTAGTGATTTTACTACTATTATTTTACCTATTAATGTTAAATTTCTTTTCATCCAGTTTGATATAATTTTTTCACATTTTTTAAGCTGTTTATCAGTGTTTAGTTTTTGACAGTCTTGATTGTTATAACCAAAGTGAAAGCCAAGACTTTTAATGTTATCTGTTTTCCAATTTATGCTTTCAAATTTATCTCTGCTATGTTTAAGTTTTCCTAACCAAAATCCTTCTGTTTTATTTCGGTTAAGTTGTAATCCTGATAAACTTCCAAAAGTTTCAATTATGTTTATTGCTAAACTTACATCTTTTGGTGATTTAAAAAATAGTGTTGTATCATCTGCAAGTTGACATATTTTTAATGAGCAGTTTCTACCATCTAATTTCACCTTTGAGATTATTATCTTGTCTTAGTTTAATTGCCATAATTTCAACTACTAATACGAAGGCTAACGAAGAAATTGGACATCCTTGTCGAATTCCGCGAAAAATATTAAAACTGCTGGACAACCATCCATTGTTGAGTATACAACCTTTTATGTCCGTGTACATTGTTTAAATCCATCTTATAAAACTACTTTTAAAGCCAAATTTTATTAAAGTTTCTGACATAAAGTTCCATTCAAGGGAGTCAAATGCCTTGGAAAAATCAACAAAAAGTATGGCTCCATCTACTTTAAATTTCTCTGAGTAATCAATTATATCTTGTATTTGTCTAATATTGAAACCTATGTATCTATTTTTTATATAACCTTTTTGGTCAGTATGAATTATTTTTGGTAAAACTTGTTTTAATCTTTGAGCAAGTGCATAAGCTAACAATTTTACATCATAATTTAACAGAGTTATTGGACGATAATTATTTAAAGAAAGTGGATCTTCTTTTTTATATATTAATGATATTGCTCCGATTTTTTGTGAAGTTGACAATTCTCCTTTTTTATGGCAAAAGTTGAATACTGGTACAATAAAATCTTTTATTTTTTCCCAAAATTTTCTGTAAAATTCAACATTAAGTCCATCTAGACCAGGAGCTTTATTTAGTTTCATTTTGAATATTGCATCTGTGCATTCCTGCACTGTGATTCTTCCTTCACATATATCACTTTCACTATCACTTAATTTTGGACATTTTTTAATATCGTTAAAGTACTTTATAGTATCTTCCCTATCTGGTTTAGTAGAGGAATATAAATTTTTATAATAGTTAACTTCAAGGTTAAGTATTTTTTCTTGATCAGTAATTATATTATTGTTTACATCATATAATCTAGTAATGGTTTTTTTGCACTGCCTGGCTTTTTCAAGACCTAAGAAGTAAGAAGTATTTTTTTCTCCCTCTTCAATCCATTTTACCCTTGATCTAATTTGATTGCCTTTTACTTTTTCATTATATAAATTTCCTAACTCTTGTTCTACTTTCTCTATTTTTTTCAATCAAGTAGGTATTTGTTTCATTAACTCTGATGTTATTTTTATGAATTTCATTGTTTAGTTGTATAAGTTGATTTTCTAATACATTGATTGAATCTTTTTTGTTTAAGGCTTTCAATTTACAGAACTGAATTGTACAGTCTCGAACCTCTATTTTAAAAGTGTCCCATAAAGAGCTAGATTTTTTGAATCACTTGCTTTAATTTTATAGTTGTTAATGAGATTGTATATTATTTTTAGATAAATTTCATTATTTAAGACACTACTGTTTAATTTCCAGTATCAAAGTCCTTTATTATTTCTTGATATTTGTAATTTTAAAGATACACTATTATGGTCAGTGTATTGAATAACAATTGGTCTGATATCACAAGAGGAGCAATTTTTTTTTAATTTCAGTACTAACAAGCAAGTAATCAATTCTTGTGGCCTCTGTTTTATTTCTTTTACACCATGTGAACTTATTTTTATCTTTGTTTTTTTCACGCCATATATCTGTTAATTTAAAAGATTTAATTAAAGTTTTAAGTCCACAGACTGGTTTATCAAATTTTATTCTTCTATTTTTATTTTTTGTATCTTTTTCAGATAAAATATCGTTAAAATCTCCTCCTATTATCAATTGTCCAAGACTATATTTATCAATAAAAGTTTTGACCGTTTTAAAAAAGGTGTTTCTTAGCATATTATTATTTGGTGCATAAACGTTTGCAATTGTAAGTATGCTTTCGTCAATTTCTATATTTATCGGAAGGAGTCGTCCATCTTTATCTTTATAATAGTCGATAAATTTGTAGTTAAGCCTACTTTTTAACCATATAGATACCCCTCTAGCATTGCTCTGACCATTACTGATGATTAATTCACCTTCAAACTCTTTTTTTAAAGATTCTTCTAAGTTGTCAGTAAAGTGTGTTTCTTGTATTAGAAGAATATCACATTTTTGTTGTTTTGTCCATTCAATTAATCGTTTTCTCTTTTCAGTTTGCTGAAGTCCCTTAGCATTGACTGTACAGATGTGAAGTTTTTGATCAGCCATTATTGTTTTATTAAAAGGTAAGTTTATGATTGGGGAACCCCATCTATTTATAGTGTCAATTATCGATTTTGTGCTTTCTTCTACTAGTTCACGCGTGTTTACTTTAATATTCAACAGGTGAATAATTATCGGTAGATTTGCTTTACTTTTAACAATAAATTTATTATACTTTCTACGTAGTTTCCACTGTTTTATTATAAGCAGTAATCCTACATGAAAACATATTGAATATTGTTTACATTTTATCACAATAAATAGATACAAAGTATCTTTAATGTTTAATGTAACGATTTTATAGCAAATTATATTACACAGTGATGTTTTCAAGTTTAATATGCATACAGCTTTTACACAAGATGACCTCGCCTTACGGGTCATTATTTGGGTCAACAACGTGACTTTGTTTACAAACTGAGCTGTGACAAACATATACCACACACAGTTTGTGAATACAACAATTGAGAAATAAATTTTACTCAATACAAGAATAATATATATATTACAATGATTATGTTGAAAAAAATATTTACATGAATATATTACACAATAATTATATTTACATAGTTTACAGTTGATAAACATAATGAGTAGTTTATGTAAATATATACATTTGTTTTTATCAGTACTATATATGTTGCTTTTGTCAGGGCTAAATAGTAAAGGTTTATTGTTCTCATTCTCTATTTTGATATATTGTTTTTTATAACTGTTGAATGCTAAAAGAGTTATTATTTTTTCCAGGAAATATATGACATGGTTTGCAGTATGAAGTGGACTATATCTGTTTTCTAATTTGGACTCATAGCCTTGCATTCTCAATTTTGTGTTGTATACTGCTAATATATGTGTTATTTGATTAGTTTATGATAATAATACTTATTGACGATTCTAATATGACGTGCTTCTTTCGCTTTGTGAATAAACCCATGGTCTAAATCCAATAAATTTTGTTTGCAAATGCGTATATTGACTACTGCAGATTAATTAATTTGATCAAATTGGCATGTATTTAAGATAATTCATTAACTTAAAACACTTCCAAACTCTTAAATGATGTACACATTGTTACTAATTCATTTATCATGACTAATGTGTTGCAATTCGAAATTGACATATTTGACCTGGATACGACAACCGTTCAGGCTAGCTGTTCAAAAAACTTCTTCCTATGACAAAAAAAATACATTGCCAGTCGTTTGCTTGTTTAAAAACAAAAAGGAAGGTTCATAGAAGAGCCTACACAAACACTCTACACATCGGACATAGAAATAACCTTAATTGTCCTAATCAGAATCGAAATAATTGATGCAAGCTATACTTTATTGTAGTGTTAACATGGGTAGGCATTATATTCGTGTTATTTACCCACGTTAAAACAACAATGAAGTATAGATTGCATCAATTATTTCTTAATTATATTTATTATTTATGAACTCAGGAATAAGAAAAAGAACTTAAACACGTTTTCTATCCAACAGAAATAATCATACATGATCTATTCTAGTCTCAATATTGATGCATCCACCATCTTCAAAAAATTATGATTTTACAGTTCATTTAATCAATTCGATATTCAAAAAGGGCAAAGATGCAAAAGGACAATTTTGCAAAGTATGTCGAAGAAAACTGGAAAAAGCAGGAATTAAAAGCAAAGAAATGAAAATATTAACGGCAGTCCACAGGACAGAGAAACCATATTATTCGCCAAAATCTGGTTTTTGGATCAAGTGCCGACCAAGAAAGTTGAGTAGTTCCTGCTGCACGATTGGCAACCACCATAATGAGAAATGATTATTGTGTTGGCGCACACATATTAAGATCTCATTCTCGACCAGTTTTTATCATTTGATGTGAACATAGTTTGTCTCGTTCTGTATACATACAAGTTGTATGAACATAGCAAAATGTCAAAGATAACAAAATTCGAGGGAAATTCGAAACGATAAATCCTTTCATAAAATTCAAAAAGTCAAAAGCCTAAACACATGAAACGATTGGGAAGCAATACCTTTTCTTGATGGTACAGTCATTTCCTTATGTAGAATACGGTGGATAAAACCTGGTGTTTTTGTCTGCATTTGATTACACTTACGATAATCTCT
This sequence comes from Mytilus edulis, assembly GCA_019925275.1. Classification (NCBI taxonomy): domain Eukaryota; kingdom Metazoa; phylum Mollusca; class Bivalvia; order Mytilida; family Mytilidae; genus Mytilus; species Mytilus edulis. Next base: position 84,715,210 of record CM034349.1, on the reverse strand, counting down.
ATAATTTTTCAATCTTTTTTTTATTTGAGAATTTTAGTAACGCATTAACTTTCCCTAATTCTGGATTAGTATTGCGTTTTTCATCATCAGGGATGCATCTTTGTTTTGATTATTCAATATTATTTATGAACTTGGTCTATTAAATATAAGAAAATTTCAATATAAGACGAAATTTTATTCAGCAGATGTCTTTTTTATTTAGCTCTTTGGTTTTTATTGCCTTTTCTTTTCAACAGCATCCAACTTGAAATGTTAATATCTTAAGTTATATATAATAAGATTTAGAAGGAAAGAAAGAAGCAATTCGGGCATGATTTAAAAGAACGACGGTTGTTTTCATAATTATACAAAACATACCTTTGATGGCAACGTAACACAATTCAATAATGGGTCCTGGGATGCGATCGCCTTCATCTGATCCTTTTCCATCGTAATAAACGACATATTTTCCTAGTTGATTACATGATATTGTCTGAGTGATGTTTGGGAATTTTGGAAATCTATTAGGTTCAGGATCTGCATAACAGAGATAACCATGAGGCGGAATATTCGATGTGTTGGTCACATATAATTCAAATCCGTCCATACGTTTAGCAACTGTAATACAAATTATTTTGATTCAATGTAAGTTGTCAACTTGTAAGTATATTTTGGAAACTGGTAATTTATACAGTTTAATTAAAAAAATTTTTTTACTGACTATTGATGTTTTTCAAATAAAAAATTCATTGGGACTCTTAAGAAATAAAAATTCATCAGCTACTTGAGCACAACGATGATTTTTGGTTTAGGTTATGAGTTATAAGCTTTAGCTTCCTGTGTAAGTTTGTGTTATGAATGTTTGTCTTTTCTTCACTTTAACTTTTGCCTATGGTGTTGTTTGTTTTTATTGTATATACTTCATTTCTATTGTCCCCTTTGTATCTTCGTTGTTTCTACTTGTAGCATCGTTGGTCAGAAAATACGGTGCAGTTCACTTCGGGTTATGCAGAATGTCTACATCTTAGGTTTTTTCACAAACGCATAGACAATGGTTAACATAACAATATCTTTGAATGGTATATCAATTAATACTAAAATCTGTATTTTTGGGTTCAAACCTGTTTCGAAAAAGATCATAATAATATTTATTACTACGCCCTTTAACCCATATATTTTACGTATTTATGTTAAATACATAAATTTGTAACGCTTACAAATAAACATATACTAAACAGAAAAAGTATTTTCATTTACCTGTGTACACTATTTTATTTGGCGGCATGTTGTTCAGGGTTATGATTGTCTCTGTAATAGCTTATTTTACAAATTGTAATTGTGATAGAAAGTTTTCTCATTGGCACTCATACCACATATACTTATATCTATACGGATGATCATGATGATAGCAGTTTCTTTTTTATAAGTTATTGGATGTGAACAAACACGTAGCAAGTTAAGAGATAAACAATTCAACTTATTTTAATGTTGTCATTTTTATGTTATATTTAACATTGTCATAAAAGCGGGAGGTTTGACATGCCACAAGACCAAGTTCAACCCACCATTTTTTTTAAATGTCCTGTACCAAGTCAGGAAATGGCCATGGTTATATTATTTTTCGTTTCTATGTGTGTTACATTTTAATGTTATTTACTTGAACCCAAGACGTTGATAACTACTATGAGACTACTATATTTTGGGGTCAATGTTGCAACTTTATCCATTGTCAGGTCTATTCCTTTTAAAACAATCAACATTTGTATGACACTAATGGTATTTATTAGTGTTTTTGATAAGGTCATGTAGTTCAAAATATATTTCATTACAACTGGTTGTCGGTCGAATTTACCAAAACTTAGTTCTTTTTTTTTTCAAGTAATGGGTTATGCCAGTTTAAGAAGTGCACGAATGCATATTGAAATAAAAAGTTCATTTCTAAATAAAGGCAGGGCCATGCTATATTGGTACAGCTTCTACTTTAATACATGATTGTATTATTTGATACGTCAGCTAGACGCGCGTTTCTTTACACAAGACTGATTAGTTACGCGCAGATAAGAATAGTATTAAAGCCAAAACACGTATAAAGTTAAAGTGAATTTAGGACCCCGGAATTTCAAAAGTTTTGCCAAATACGACTAAATAATTTACGCCGGAGATTAGAAAATCCGTAATATTTCGAATGGTTCTTATTTTGCAAACAGTAAATTTATAAAAAAAATTACCATACAATTGATATTCATGTCAACACCGAAGTGTTGACTACTTGGCGTGTGATACCATCGGGACTAACTTCCATCAGCAGTGGCATCGAACCAGTGGTAGAAATAATTATCAAAGGTACCAGGCTTATAATTGATACGTCAGACGCGCGTTTCGACTACTTAAGACTCATCAGTGACGCTCAGATCAAAATAGTTTGAAAGCAAAACAGGTATATAGATAAAGAGCATTTGAGACTAAAAAATCCAAAAAGCTGTGTCGAAAAACGGCTAAGGTAATGTATGCCTTGGATAAGAAAATCATTCGTGTTTCGAATGATTCATACTTTTGCAAACAGTAAATGCATAGTATGCTGACTACTGGGCTGGTGATACACTCGGGGACGATACGTTACCTGGTACTGGCATCGACCCAGGTGTGTAAATAGTTATCGTAGGTACCAGGATTATAATTGTATACGCCAGTCACGCGCTTCGTCTCCATTTGACTCATCAATGACGATCAGATCCAAAAAGATAGAAAGCCAAACAAGTATAATGTTAGAGTGCACTGAGGACCCAAAATTCAAAAAGTTGTGCCAAATACGGCTAAGGTAATCTATGCCTCATAAGAAAGTCCTTAGTGTTTTGAATAACTCATACTTTTACAAACAGTAACAGAAGTCTGTTAATTTTACATTGGCATCGACAACAACACCCCCACCACCAACACAATTCTTTATTACCAATTTATGTATCAATGGAGACAAATGAAATCAAGACATCCGTGTATAAACTTTATAAAGTGCCTTTATAAAAAAAAAATACAGTCAAATGAATGGTACATGTAGTATACCGCTGTTCTAAAGTCATAAATCGATTGAGAGAAAACAAATCCGGGCTACAAACTAAAACTGAGGGAAACAATAAGAACAATAAGAACTATAAGAAGAAAACAACGTAACAACGTTACCAAAAACACTGAAGAGCAACGAAACAAGCAACAATGCAACATACATAGAAATGAACTATTAGATAACAACTGCCATATTTATGACTTGGTACAGATATTTTAAGAAAAAATAAATGGTGGTTTTGAACCTGGTTTTGTCGATGGTCAAACTTCGCACTTAATGGCAATGTTAAATAAGCGAAAACCTAAAATCAATTTAAGACAGGACCAAAAAAAATCCAGCATAAATGAATTACGAACTGAACGTTACACAAAAACAGATTTCTGTAAAAACTTTGAATGAGAAATACAAGAAAATGTAATACATGCTTTGATTTTTCATTAGGCAAAAAAAAAAGAACATTGGCCTGCAGCAGACATAAGGAACATGAATTTGGATTTTGTTCTACTAAGCTTACATAACGGTATTCATTTTGTTTAAAATGTAACAATCAATAGTATTTTGTGACAGTCTAAAAGGAACTTATTTTCATCTTTCTCAGCTGATCAACATAAATCTGAAATCTTATGATCAGCTTACGATCTGCTGATTTGTCTTTTATTTACAATTATGTCATGTTTAAAGTTTCAAATAGTCTTTTGTGTAAAAATATATATCTGTTAAATAAATTTCCAGACTCCGAATGACACATTCAACTTTCTTTTACTAAAGTAAAAAATAAAAAAGTAAAAGAAAAACTTTCAAGTTGATTGTTCAATACACATATAAAACTAAATCAATACGAGTGATTGTTAGTTTAAAAACGCTGAAACCAAATATCAATGAAATAACACAGAAACAGAAAAATAAGACAATCGCAAAAAGAGAACCACTGTAAGTTGTTTTGTTCGAATTTTATACGGCTGTCATTCAAGTGAAAGGTTTAACTAGCTATTAAACCAGTTAAATCAACCATTTACTACAAAGAAAATCCCATATTAAGTCAGGAATATGGCAGTTGTAGTCCATTCGTATGATGTGTTTTAGCTTTTCATTTTGCCATTTCATTAGGGACCATCCGTTCGGATTCCTGTATTGTTGTGATTTTACTTTGTTTTTTTAATTTAGTGACTATGGAGACAGTGACAAGTGGAAACAATGAGTTATCGTCCATAATGTGGGACCTATAATTTATCAAGTCCAAGTTGGTGATTCGATATGGAGATGTATTTTGATCAAGTTCATGAATAAATACCGAAGGAAAGTAAAGACATACCAAACATACTTGAAATACCAAATATGATATTGACAATGAATTATATATTATATTAATAGTACCAACATTAAGTTCAAGCCGCGATACCAAAAACTCTGAAAACCGGACCAACTAAGAAAACCGAAAATACAACTGTTGAAAATGCTAATGCCACTATCATTACCGGCCTCTCAGAAAGAAAAAGAAATGCACCAGAAAGACTTATAGAAAAACTCATTGACTGTAAATATTTGTGGTTGAATTGGTGTAGTGAAATAAATGAAGGTATAGTATATCATAATTGAACTTTTAAGACATAGACAGTGACGCATGTGGCTTTTTATTATTTTTGTTTGCTTTCATTCACAAGAAATTAATCTCGCTTATCTTGATCTTCAAAATTTAAGCGGGAACGATTGCCATGTTTACATTATTACTATAGTTTGATTGGCTAACAATGAAAAATGACAATTAATAATTGATAATCATTAGTTTAGCGGAGGTTTCTCTTAATACAATATTATTTGTTAGTATAGTCCATTACTAAGCTATTATATTAGGGTTTATTGACGTATATTACCCATGGCATGAAATAACTTTTTTGTTTTATATTTACTAAGGTGTTGCAAATTTAATTATTGTGTGTGTATATTGTACTTTAAAAAACATATATACTTTAATGAAATAGTCATCACTGCAACCACAGATAAATATATAACACCAAGGAATTGCATTTTACATAAATCAAAGATTAGAAAATTTCCGTTTAACATGTTTTGATATCTACATATATATACGTACAGCCTTCTCTGTAGTAAATTGTTATATCTGTTATATGTGCAAATCCGAACGAAAATTGAAACATCCACCAAGCTTGACTATTTATATCCATCAAAACTGTGGTGGAACACGTACGATATGTAAAATTGTTTGATGCAGGTGGGTTTATGGCATATTCCGCGTTCCCTTTAGGTTTCTTGTAACTGGAACTTTGCGAAGCAATGCCGTGTGGTGTAAGGTTATCTGTAAAATTTGAAGCAAAACAAAATGAAAACATGTCACAGTTTGCAAAGCACAGATATTTTCAATAGACGAATCAACTTATATATTAAAGTATTGAACATTTAAAAAACCTACAAAAAATGTGTTTAAATCGATCTGCAATATAAGAAGACGATTTTTTTCTGATTTGTTAATGTTAAATCGTTATGTGGATGACAGCATATTTGTTTTCTAATTTCAAAATGTAAAACCAATGAGCAGAATATATCACCAAATTAAGTGATAGATGTATTCATTTGGGTGGCTGTTGTATGAAATTTATGATATCAATTTAATGAACGACTATTATTTACCTATTATATTATATTATGAATTAAGCATCAGTGCCCGACGAATTTCCAAAAAGCTCTTTATATTTACTTCTTAAGAAACCAATATCAGGAAAACAAAAACAAAGTAACTTGTTTTCTATCATTATCAGACAGTCAATAGCTTGTTCATTTTGGTAGCCACATCTATTGGAAGTTATTATGATATCGATTTATCATTCTTGATTGGAGCGTCACTATTGAGTTTTATGTAGACGAAACGCGTATCAAAATTATAAGCATGGTACCCTTGATAACTATTTACGTAACTGGGTCGATGCTGGTGGACGTTCCGTCCCCTAGGGTATCACCAGCCCAGTAGTTAGCAATTCCGTGTTGACATGAATATCAATTATATTATCATTTTGTACAAATTTTGTATGATAATCAATAATATGGTAATTTTTTTATAATTTCCTGTTTACTAAACTTTGAATTTTTCGAAAAAAACTAAGTATTTTCTTATCCCAGGCACAACTTTTTGGAATTTTGCATCCTCCATGCTCTTCAGCTTTGTACTTGTTTGGCTTTATAAATATTTTGATATGATCGTCACTGATGAGTCTTATGTAGACGTTTGAAACGCACGTCTGGTTTACTAAATTATAATCCTGGTACCTTTGATAATTATTTATTATTAACTGTTTGCAAAAGTAAAAATTATTCGAAAAACTGAGGATTGTCGTAACCCAGGCATAGATTACCTAAGCCGTAATTTGAATTTATTTTGGAAATTTGGATCCTAAATGGTCTATAACTTTATACTTGTTTGGCTTTTTAACTTTTTTGATCGGAGCCTCCCTGGTGAGTTTTTTGTTGACAAAACGCGTGTCTGACGTATCAAAATTATAAGCCTGGTACCTTTGATAACTATAAACATACTTCTTTGAAATATGAACATAAAAGGTCTTACTCGCCGTTCAAACAGTTATCCTTAACTATTGTTCTTATTCCTTTTGGTCATTTAGCTTTAGTTTGGTTATGTCGTATTTTATTTTCAATTTTAGGTTTTGGTTTTCCTGCTGAAGGAAAATATAGAAAATCGTAGCAAACATGCAGAAATTATACGGCTTTTTCAAATCAGTGTTCCTCATGATCATTCACATGACACATGTTTTCGGCCTGTTTTCCACGAATACGTTTCCTTGTTCGTTTTATCACTGGAACTAAGTGTAAAAATGAAAATATGTGCATATATTAAACGATTTAATTTTTAGTAGGGATATTGTGAGCATATATATAACGGTTAATTTTGTGATTGGAGTATTGTGAACTTTGATACTATATTGTGCGTATATATTTCACTTCACTACTAACACCATCAGGTTCAAATGAGCCTTAATTGCACACGCATATCACTTTGATTAAATAGAATTATAACTGTTACAATAATTAAAATTTTCTTATCTTTTAGACACGTTGTGGAAAGGAGAGTAGTAGTTGGAGATCAAATAATACTCGGTACTCTAGATACATTGTGAATAAGTATAATTTATTTTACCAGAAAACTTATGAAATAATATGTAAAAGAAAATGGTTGTTGAAATTTATACTGTTGATTACAAAAAGAAAATCTATACATATAAATTGAACGGTATCTTTGTGCAAAACATACTGCAATGTTTCGCTATCAGGATAATGATAACGATGTTAGTTACTCAAGGTTCTACGAATCCTTAACCCAGTTAAGTTTCAAACCGATTCGCCATGCAGCTATAAATACTGCGGCCAATGAAAATCACGAGGGTTAATCTAGTGGCTATATTTTCTTCCAATCAGAGCTAAATAGGTATAGTTTGAGTAGGCCCTTCTATACACAATTCCTGTAAAGTTTATGTTACAGTGGCATATTTAACTCACGGAAAATGAAGATAATGCAGTTTTCAAACATATGTGCTACTGTACCGAAAGATTTTCTTCAAAAAAGATTGAATAAGAACTATTTATAGAGGTTTCCCCAATCCTTAACCTTTTACATTTTAAAGACATTTTGACTTAGAGTAAAACATGTTTTTTCTCTTTTTCATTCAACATTAATGAGAAATTAACCTATTTGGAATACTAATATTTGTGCACAGGAAGATATTTCATATTTTAACTTCTCTTTAAAACTGTTGTGGTCTGATTTAGTCAAGCTTAGTGAATTTATCAACTAAAAATAAAGAATTTAAAAAAAGTCTTTAAAACTTAGTTCATATTTATACTTCAATTTGAAATGTACTTAATTTTTGTACGTGTTTATCGTATGCTCATTTTGCGTTGGAATTTAGTTTAGCAAAACAGAAAAAAAATCAAACCGACAAGTGTTCCCTGTTGTCTTTAGCAAATAGTGTGCATACTAAATTACGAATTGTAACTTAATAGGTCGTCAAATCTTCAAATTTTTAATCACTGTTCATCAGAAAAAAAACACGAGATGACTGACAGAGGTGGGCAGTAATTGTCAAACGTTGATTTGCACAAACGCAAAACGTCAAATGAGCCGCATCTAGCTTCCATAGAAACGAGTAAATATTTTAAAATTTCATTATCCAATTTCATGATTTGTGAACAAGAACGTACATTTCTAAGTCTAAGCCAGAAAATGACTACAGTTACGATTGTTTAAAAAATATAAAGGGCTTATTCAAATCATTTGGTAAGGACGTATTTGCATATAATTTATTCATTTTTGTAATATTTAGTTTTCCACACTTATTTCCTTAATAAATTTTTAATATTTTTGGGTACAGAATTTCATATAATGTGTATATTCAAACATATACGATATTTCTGCTGTTCTGAATACATGGAGAAATATCTTTTATAGTCAGCAAACAAAAGTAAGAGAAAAAAGATAAAATACTTGTTAGTTTTCGATCAGAATTTAAAAATGAAACAAATACTTAATAAATGTCGTCAGATCGAAGCACTTTTTCTGGACTGACTGTCATTAGGAACATTCAAAACCGAATTTTGAAAGCAATGATATATAAGAACAATAAAATACATGATGTATTTATTATTTTGAAAGCAAACAAAAAAACTTTACAATATATGATGAAAAAAAATTAAGTCAGACATGCAAAAAGCCTAGGGTTCCTTGTATGTAAAACATGAATATCTTAAAATTGGAACACATGAATTATTAGCTATATATAGGTGGTGTACTAAAATTACAGGGTGAATACGTGTTATAGCGCAATACAAAAAAGTATATGATTGACATATATATACAACATACATTCAAATTACAAAATATAAACTTACGTTGAGCTACGATCAATAGTACAGTTGTCTGCACTAGTATCACAAATAACATTTCAGCGCTATTATAATTCGGCATGCAGAATTTATATTATCCTGAAATAAATTCAAAAAGGACTATCGTTTGCATTACTAATTTAATTTAAGATTTGTTTTAAGGAAAGTCGATATTATGTACTAACTGGTGTATATAAGATCCATCATTTGTGGTACAGGTGTACCGATTATAATTGATTTTCAGGAGCTGTTTGACTTGTTTAAGTTATAAATGGATTTAAAAAATGTACAATTATAGACAAAAAAACAATAATATCATATCAAAACACTGTTTTGCAGTCGTATAAAACTCATATCATACCACTTAATAAAATCTAATGCCGATGAAACAAGTCAAATGATAATTAACATGAAAAAGACGACATACTACGTGTAGACAAATCGATCATATGAAGGAAATCAGTATACATTTTAATTTAAACCGGTCATTCATTTGTACACCGACTCTGCAATATTGTTACACCCAAGTTCTATTGTTCTATCCATTACACATGGAAATTGAATAGATCTATTGTTACAAGTAACAATGAATTTTGACCTAAGAGTGTGACGAGCGGAATTTGTGGAAACCCCTGTTTTTCATCCCAAAAACATATATAGTCTATTGTTATTCATAACAATAGAAATTGATTATTTCTTAAATTTAATAGCCTGAACATAAGAAATTACTAAAAGTGTTCACTACAAGTTGTTTCAAGGTATTAAAAAAATACATTTTAGGAAATTCAAATAGCGAACAAATATTTAGCATTTTTTTTGGAATACAAAATACTTTTAAGACTCCTTTACTTGAAGGTAACATAATTGATCCCAGTCACATGTCTCTATCATAATTCTAAGGTCGATGGCTCTGCTGATGGACGTTTCGTGTTGACAAGAATATCAATAATGTGGTCATTTGTATAGAGTTCCTGTTTACAAAACGTTGGATTTTTCGAAAAACTAAGGATTTTCTTATCTCAGGCATAGATTACCTTAGCCGTATTTGGCACAACATTTTGGACTTTTGGATCCTCAATGCTCTTCAACTTTGTACTTGTTTGGCTTTATAAATATTTGCATATGATCCTCACTGATCAGTCTAATGTAGACGAAACGCGCGTCTGGCGTACTAAATTATAATCCTGGTACCTTTGATAACTATTGATCTTACACAAAACGGCGATTCTTACTTGGCAATCCAGGGAGGGGGACGGGGGTTGGAACCCCCCTTTTCTAATAATCAATGCATTTAAATGAGGACATATGGTTGGAAACCCCCTGTCTTCTGAGTTGGGAACCCCCTTTAAAAATGGCTCGATCCGCACCTGGCTGCACACTAAACGGTAGTTCCTAAATATATTTTTCTTTTCACTATTTTATAACATATATTTTAAAAAGCCATATTTTAAGATGCTATAAAATCCTTGTTATTTTTTCAAAATTTTTGACAGACATAGGGACCCTTCATTTAATTTCCTGCTTTTTAGTTCTTTTATTTATATACTTTAAAATTTATAACAATCTTTTAAAATTTATTATTTTGAAATAGAGTAGCGAATATCTTTTGATGTCCAAAAATCTTGTTTAAGAGTTAAAGTTTTGAAGACAATTAGCTTTTAGAATTTAAATATATAAAAATTTTAACAACTATTTACCAAAAAATGGTTAATTTGCATCTTTTACACGTTCTTGAAAAGAAATTTTTAAACTTTTCATGTTTAATGCATAGATGATTTGATTTTCAAATCTTTACCTTTTAGCGAATGTTCTTTTCTTAAAATTTTACCAAGTATTCTGATGAAATTGATGTAACGTTACAGACCATTTGCTTTCATCTATGAAAAAAGCTACTTTTTTTAGATTTTTTTTTTTTTTTTATCCCAGCGATTACACAAAATAGGACACTTGTGTGTTCTGAAATAAAAATAAAATACCAAAATATGTAGTGACAACAACCCGAACAAGGAGTAGACATTATCCACTAATAAATCTTTATCACCGCGAAATAATCCCGTTAGTACGGCGGCTTTGTGAAAAATTGTGCACATCCTGCTTCAAGCATGAAATTTGGCATAAACCTTCCTCAACTATTACTCTTTCATTTCAGATAGGGAGGCATTTGAAAAAAATTTCTCACTTCCGGTAAAATCCAAAATGGCGGACATCATACTTCAATTACCCCAATATCGAAAGCTAGTACGTGAAAAAGTGTTATTAACATGCTACTATCATAATATTTGGTACCAACCTTTGATTTATTCTACTTTTGGATATATGATATAGATAAGAAGTCTTCAAAACCCCTGCATCCAGTCAAATCCAAAATGGCGGATATAGTACTAGAATAAGCTTATTTTTAGGGAGGGTAATTGAAATGTGTTTTAAAGTATTGCTACTATCATTATATTGTGCAGGAATCTTTCTTTGTTGCTTCTAATGGATACAATGTATAAGAAAAACGTCTTTAAAACCAAAACTTCCGGTGATATCCAATATGGTGGACTTATAAATTTTGATAATATTCTATTTTAATATTCAACTTTTTTCAAAATGTAAATAAAATGTTTTTTTAGCTGGTCATTAATCATCCTCGAAACCACTAATTCTATTCAGCTTTATATGTTTGAATACAAAATTAACACTTTCGGTCAAAAAACCAATATGGCGTAAATTACAAAGATGAGTCTTCAATCCATATCATCGATGTAGAGTTTTGGATAGATTGATTAAAAAAAATAAAATCACTTAAGTTCCTAAACATCTTTAGAATGACTTATTAATGGCCGCAAATGTTCACAATCGGATGAGCCTATTTTCCAAATTTACAAAGATCGTGGCATTGTTTCTTACATCTGTAATGTACAAGCTCATGATAAGATGAAGAGGTCTCACAAAGAGTTTTCTCTTCGCCATTCATAAACGATGGACCAGTTAGCATAGGAACCAATACAAAGCTTGTTACTCATTCGCACCCGCCATGGTATATTGCACGTTTTACTAGCTGAAAAATACTAGACCGAGTCGTGGGAATAGCCTCAATCAGTATTTTCTCGTCCGAAAAAAAACATTTTTTCATGCTTCGTTAACCCCATTAGATAAGTTTGTCTTACAACAAAACCACGTATCGATCTATCAATGACATTGTCAAATCCATATCTGGTGATGTTGGCTGATCAATTATCATTCTAAATGATGGAATCATATCTTTAATCACCATCCATTTCACCAACACAGTTTCTCTTCCAGCAAACGTGTAATCTCTCAATGCCTAGTGTATTTGAAAGGTCATGGATATTTGAAGCTTTTACCGCTTCCAAATGCAAGCCAAAGTTTGTCTGCGCCTATGTCACTGAAAAGCGAAACAGCAATGACAGCAACATCAGTATCGACTGTTCGAGTCATGACTCAGTTGAGTCTGTGTTTCACTGTATCAGACACATGTAACTTGTCAGCCTCTTCACGTGAACATCATGCTAAGCTTGAGACATCACGATGTGGTGGATAACACAGAACATTATGAGCAATTGTTGCTACATTTTCCTAAAAATATATTGAGCAAGCTATTGCGAATGAAAACTTAAAAGTTCTTTCTTATTGTAGGAATCTTGTCTTGACTCTGGATTCGTCTGTGTATTCCCTTTCCCCTAAATGTAGCTCTTAATTCTTATAACAAATACTGAGGGTATTCTATCTTATATACCTCGAGAGGTATTTCAAGTTTATCACTATGTTCACATTAAGAGGCTGACAATAGAATCATGGTGTCTGATGCAATGAAACACGAACTTACACGAGTCATGATTCAAATAGTCGTTACTGTTTTACTAGTCCGTGACAGGGAAAGACGAACTATAGATTGTGTTTGGGAGGGCAAAAAGCTTTAGATAAATATATATCAATAACCTTTCAAATGCACCTAGCAACGAGTGATAACACACACTTATTGTGATCCATGTTTTTACCAATTGTGATATGGTTCTCTGATTGCTTGAAAAGGAAAAAAAAAGACTGCGTGGGAGACATTAATGGTATTTGACATACAGAATGATGATTGATCAGCCTAAATCATCGAGGTTTAACTGTAAAATCACACAAAATCAGATGGAGTTAACATGGTTAACGAATCAAGAACATAACTATTTGCGCAAAAGGGAAGACTAATTGAGGGTATTCTCTCAACTTGGTCTAGTTTTTTCTAGCATGTGAAACGTGCGATATACTTAGGCAGGTGCTTAGGGGACGAGCTTGGAATTGACTCTTATGCTACCCAGTTCAGGCGCTAATGGATGGCGAAGGGACAAAGATGATAACTTTTAAATAACTCTTTTTAAGGCCTCATCATTTTGTCAGAAGCTTGTACATTGTGGATGTACTGGGGAATGCGGTTCAATGCAAAAAAAAAAATAATGCTACATCCTAAGCATCAGAAACAAAAGCCATAAAATCTACAGTTTAAATGAATAAAATACTACAACAAGTCAAGCATAACCCGTACCTAGGCCTAATAATTTCTGAAGACCTCAAATGGGCCACCCACATATTAAACGTGGCAAAGAAAACAAATTCAACACTAACCTTTCAAAGAAGAATCTGGAAATACTGTCCACAAAATGGCAAAAAAAACCAGCTTACATCTCGCTCGTTGATTTACGATGGAATATGGAGTCATAGTATGGGACCCTTACACAGTAACAAATATTAACAAGCTAGAAAGGATACAACGTCAAGTGGCAAGATTTATCACCATAGATTACAAGTCAAGAGAGGACGGATGTGTCTCCAATATGCTTGCCCAACTAGAACTACAAGACCTCCAGACAATTGCAAGACGATTAAGCTAGAAGTTGATATTTATGTACAAAGTGGTTACGGGGCTGATTCTCGCTATTAAACCAGACGAATTTCTCAAAAAAAGTCCTAAGAGAAACATAACTTTCAAGAAGTTCAAAGAATACCACGAAACATATATTGTGGAAAAGCAAGTAAAGAATCAATCTAAGTGTTTTGACATTCCACTAAGCAAAACACCACAATACTCAAACTCATTCTTTGTCAAGACAGTGGTCGCGTCGAATCAGCTAGACTACACTGCAATGCGTGCATCAAGCGTATAGAGCGTCAAATCTGCTCTCGTAAATAAATAGACGGCGCTCTCTCAAACCGTTATATTAAAGCCAGAATTGGTATCGACAACGTTTTCATACAGATACAGATACAAAGGATGTCGCGGTCGTTGTTAATGTGGAAAATCGGGTCTCCCATGCACTGCTTTGATTGCATGTTGTGGCGACTGTGAATATACATGTATTTTTAGCCAAATAGTAGTAATTTGAAAAATGTTTTAGTACTTCAGTAATTTTGTTTTGTTTTAACCAATCTATCTTTAACTCTAAATCAAAGATATGGATTGAGGACTAATTTTTGAAATTTACACCAAATTGGTTTTTTTTTTACTGGAAGTGTAGTTTAAAAATTTACAACATAATAAAATTAGAGGTTTTGAGGACAACTAGAAGCCAATAGTTTAATGAAGAGCAAAAAAAAATGAATATTAGAATAGAAAATTGATATTTCTATGTCCGCCATTCTGGATATTACCGGAAGTAAGGTTTTAAAAGAGATATGTCTTATACATTGTATCCACGAGAAGCACAAACGAAAGGTTCCTGTCCAATGTAATGATAGCAGCAATATATTAAAACACATTTCAATTACCCTCCCTAAAAAAAAAAGCTTATTCTAGTACTATATCCACCATTTTGGATTTTACCGAAATAAGGGTTTTTGAAGACATCTTATCTATATCATATATCCAAAAGTAGTATATAACAAAGGTTGGTACCAAGTATTATGTTAGAAGCATGATAATAACACCTTTTCACATACTAGCCTTCGATTTAGGACTGATTTAAGTATGATGTCCGCCATTTTGAATTTTACCGGAAGTGACACATTTTTTTCAAATGCCTTCCTATCTGAAAAAAAAAGAGGAATAGTTGAGGAAGGTATATGCCAAATTTCATGCTTGTAGCAGGATCTGCACAATTCGTCTGAAATATGCTTGTAGCCGCCGGGCTACGTTGGCGCGATTCAGCTGGCTCCTTTAGAAATATGTACTAGTTCAGTGAATGTTGACGTCATACTAAAATATCGTGATGACTTTTAACATAAAAATTCAATTCAATAACTTTTAAGCCGAGTTCGCTTAACTAGCAAAATTTTGTCTGACACCATACCTACAGTATAATCAAAAGTTTGTAAATGGTATTCAATGATTACGTTTAGCATACCATTACACGTAGTCAATCTTTTTTAAAAAGCGATTGTGAATACAGTATGTTAATTAAGGAAGAAGTTAACATGGTATCACGTGTACTATGTAATCGATTCGGCTTTTCAAAATGTAAAATATGACAAAAAACTGAATCTTTATATGGTATATATTTTCTAGTATTGAAAAACTTGTTACTGCGTTTTTTAACACATTATGTTGGACAATTTTCATCCACAGGCTAACCATTCTACGAAGTTTTAAGAAAACGTCCAATAACTGCATGCATGAAGTAAACTGTTGACATTTTTTATTTAGACATAATGTATTTACTATTACATGTAGCTAAAAGAATCAAACACAAGTTATTACAACTAAGATAGAATTCTCCTAAATAAAATAGGTCAGAATTTATAAATATAAAGACACGAAACAGCAAAATTGTACAACTATAAATCTGCACAAATAGGTACAAAATTCCCAAAATAGATAACAATCCTACGTCATAAAAAATATTCTCCAACATACTAAACCATTTATATTCATACGGAAGAACAAAAGATATATAAAGGTTAAATCGTTCACTTTCTTTTTTCTCTAAGGAAACATTGAGATTAAGTCTATATTTTTTTTTATCGATTTATTAAACAGCTAGATCTAAAGACGGGACAAAGATTAGTTTACCAAAAAACAAAATGAAATCTGATTTCAGCATTAAACGGGCTTAGAAAACAAGCAGTTTTTAGTCCTAATGACATTTGATAGCTTTGATAATTTATATTATTGATTATAAGTTTTGTGCACAGAGTATTTGACTTACATTCTCCAACATGATAGTGTAATGGGCTTTGGGTTGAGGGAAATTTTCACGTCGGGAAATTTTTCATTTCTATATACTAATAGATTTCCTTCTAACTTATACTATTGCGGAAATATTGTTTCAATGTACGAAATGGTATTTTTGGGTCAGTGTTAATTCAGAGATTGCATATACATAGTTGATTCAGCAGGTGGTATTAGTGTTTGTTAATAATAAGTAACATGTCCATGACTAATATTGTAGAATAACTAAAGCTTTCATCGGTTTCTTCTATCAAACAAAGTTTCCGAGCCTATTTCAAATATAAGATTGCAATGTTGCAATAACAAAAGAGACGAGTTGTTTCTTTTCTTTGAAGTTCTTTTCTGATGGTGAAGAATTTGCGACAACACAGTTATCTCATACTTTACAACCATACTTTAGTTATAGTCATCTGCCAGTTAAATATAGTCAATTTAAATTTAAAAGAATAAGATTATATCTAAACTTTCGTAATACACATAGCCGTGTAGATATGTTTTTGATTTTTTTAAGAACAAGATTGTTCCATTTATTATCAACACTCAAAGTCATTCACAAGTGGCAATAAAGTCGAAATAAAAGTTTTCTGTGCGTTAGATATACTACGTCTGTCTTTTTGAATTTAATGACAATAACCAAGTTTTAGACCAGTTATATATGAAGAATAACTCATTTGGAATATGTTCATGTGTTAATAATGGATTTAAAACGTACCTTTTGCTTTAACTTCTTCGTATATAAGTATTGCTTTTTTGTATCTTTTGATTGTCTATCTTACCAAATAAAAAGTGTTCAGTTCCTTTATTTGTCATTTTAACTTTTACTTACATTTTATCACTCCATTATCAAAATGCAATGAAGACAAACAATGGAAAATACAAATAAAAGAGCCTCCTATTGGAGAAATCGGACATTTTTTCATTTTTTAACAGAAATCTAACATCAAAGGATGCCTATTTTTTTTATAAGCGCTGGCCTCAATTAAAAATTTATTTCCTAAGGTTTTAGATCACAAATATACAACTGACGGTTAACTTTATTAAATACAACTTACCTGTTCAATATCTACCGATGTGTAAAAACGGGAAGCTTTAAAATGATAACTATATATACACACTAGCAGGTAGTTGCTGGTTACAAATTAACTTTTGATATATGTATGCAGTATTTCAATTTAACTCTCATGAATTAAGAACAAAAGGAATTATCTTTATCTTTCGATGAATAAAAACCTTTCAAAAACATATATATGGATATGCCCTTATGTCTCAATAAATGATGATGCATTACACGGTGAAGAACAAAGTACCTTATTATAGAAATGTCTCTAAACAATGCATTCATGTATGCGGATGTAATTTTTTTTTATAGTTTTTCCATGTAATTTTAACTCAAAATGGACAAAATATCATAATTGAAACTCTTGAAGCATAGATTTGTATTCAACATTTAAAAATAGGTAGGTGTGCTAGACTAAAATTAAATTGCCTTCATTAAACATTCAGTTATGAATGCTTTGCGAATTACACTATATTCAACCTGTTACGATATTTGAAAGCATTTTGAGATATAACGTCATTGTTAGAAAGATGGTATATAAAAATAACAATACATTATATTTCTAAAACAACATTAAAGTTATTGGCTGAATTTTTAGGATATATTTTAGAACTTTAAATAAGTAGATATCTTTATTTCGACAATTTACAATTTACTCTATTTCTTAAAATGCAGAATTTTGAATAACAAGTTGAATATATGTAACAACGTATATCAATGGGTGCAAAACCTGCATATTGGTTAATTGGTTGTCAGTAATTATCGCCACCTTCACCACTTGTTTGTCATATCGTGGGGTTAATAACTTTATTGGTGTCTGTAGAGAACCACTGACGTTGGATGGAAAAACTGAGAGTCCTAGTCAATGAAGATCGAAGTTCGACGCTTTTTAAACTCACAGGCTGTTCAAGGGAATACTGGAAGTTTAAATTTTTAAAACGTAAAGTATTGATTTTTCAGAAACCGAAAATCAAACTAATTAAAACAAAACAGACAAATTAATGAAATAAAATGTGTGCTCCTTTATGTACGGGTTTTTGTTTCATAAAAGAAGAATGGACAACGTAGATACAAGTATCTTGTTTTAAGGAGGGATAAATCCTTTTTTGTAAAGAATCAATCTGATTCAAATGAAAAATTCTCTGGAACAAATATTATCAAGAATGCAAGATGCTTGATTTCTTGATTGACAACATATTTGATACATTTGGAGGACATGGTTTTTGAACAGGCTGTCGGCATTTCAATGAGAACCAATTGTTTCCCTCTTCTTGCAGACTTGTTTCTCTACTTTTATGAGGCGGAATTCTTACAGGAACTTTTTAGGCAGAAAGATAAGAATTTAGCAATTTCATTTAACTTTACTTTCCGCTATATAGATGATTTTTTGTCACTAAATAATTCAACATTTTGTGACTATGTTGAACGCACCTATCCTATTGGACGAGAGGATACAAAAGATTCAATTAAGTCTGCAACTTTCATGTAAGAATTGACAATGAGGGTCGGTTGAAACAAACTTTACGACAAAAGAAATGATTTCAGCTTCCAAATTGTGAAATTTCCTTTACCATGTAGTTACATTCTAGCAATTCTTGCAGACAGAGTATATATCTCCCAATTAATACGATATTTCAGGGTTTGTATTTCCTATCATGATTTCCTTAATAGAGGGTTGCTGCTCACATGAAGGTATTAAAACAAGAGTTCCAGATGGTGAAGTTGAAATCATTCTTTCTTTAAATTTACGGACGCCATCACCAGTTGGTTGACTGGTATGGAATAACTATTTCGCAGATGGTATCAGATATGTACCTTGTGTCGTAACTACAATTCCCTTGCCTTTTCCCGAATGTGACCTACAGAATAAGACTATTTTACCTGGTTTGCAATAACATAATCATCACGATGTGTGCCATAGGTTGAGCAGGATCTGCTTACCCTTCTAGAGCACCTGAGATTACCCCTTTTTTTTCGTAGTGTTCGAGTTGCTTAGATTTTAGTTTTCTATGTTATGTCTTGTGTACTATTATGTGTCTGTTTGTCTGGGGTTTTTTTTAGCCATGGCGTTGTCAGTTTATTTTCGATCTATGAGTTTGACTGTCACTCTGGTGTCTTTCGCCTTTCTTTTTTTTACATCAAAAATGGTTGACATATTGTTTCAGGTAAAAAAAAAAACGAATTTAGCAGAAAAAAAGATTATTAAAAAATAATGGAAATTATAAAAAAAAAGTCAGTAGCGAAAATGTCAGATCAACACTACACTACAAACCAATAAAAAACTAAAATAGCCTATGACTGTACCCAACTGTACTTATCTTTACTCGACCAGTCTGAATTGTCATTTATCTTAACACAATTTGCTATCTTCGGCTTTCTACATGAAGTAAGTAAAAGAAATAATGTAATTCACAGGTCCATATATAACGTTTTGACTGAGTGAAAGTCCATAATTTGTATATTACATATGTAAATAATGTATTAGGAAAATTAAAATGGCGCTTTATGTTCTTTCTGTGTATTCTTAAATTAATGTATTTTTCAAAAGAAATACCATGTTATTAAAAATATCAATATTCTTTGAACAACGTTATAGCTTGTTGTGTCCGCATTTAACATGAAATTCTTGATATCTCCTTCTAATCAACTTGCAATTTTTTTTTCGTATGCTGCTGGGCGTCCTCCATGGTTTTCATGTGTAACGTCATGACGTCATCAATCTAAATGTAGTGACTGATTTCTTATATTGAACACCAATATACAAATAAATAGAACAAGTGAAACTGCGAGCTACTGCTCACTGATGATACCCCCGCCGCAAGTGGATAATATTAATAGTGTAAAAATATGCAAGTGTTCGGTAAACAGGAAGTTGTCGAGTGATGAATCTGAAAACGCATCACACGGTATAGCTGACTTATAAAAATCCTGAAACCAAATTTCAGAAATCCTTGTATTGTAGTTCCTGAGAAAAATGTGACGAAAATTTTTAACTTGGTTATCATGTGTAAAATCATACAAGTGTTTGGTAAACAGGAAGTAGTTGAGTGATGAATCTGAAAACGCATCACACGGTATAGCTGACTTATATAAATCCTGAAACCAAATTTCAGAAATCCTTGTATTGTAGTTCCTGAGAAAAATGTGACGAAAATTTTTAACTTGGTTATCATGTGTAAAATCATACAAGTGTTTGGTAAACAGGAAGTAGTTGAGTGATGAATCTGAAAACGCATCACACGGTATAGCTGACTTATATAAATCCTGAAACCAAATTTCAGAAATCCTTGTATTGTAGTTCCTGAGAAAAATGTGACGAAAATTTTCAACTTGGCTATCATGTGTAAAATCATACAAGTGTTCGGTAAACAGGAAGTTGTCGAGTGATGAATCTGAAAACGCATCACACGGTATAGCTGACTTATATAAATCCTGAAACCAAATTTCAGAAATCCTTGTATTGTAGTTCCTGAGAAAAATGTGACGAAAATTTTCAACTTGGCTATCATGTGTAAAATCAGACAAGTGTTCGGTAAACAGGAAGTTGTCAAGTGATGAATCTGAAAACGCATCACACGGTATGGCTGACATATATAAATGTTGATACCAAATTACAGAAAGGGTGGATGTGTAGTTCCTGAGAAAAATGTGACGAAAGTTTCATGGGACGGACTGACTGACGGACTGATGGACGGACTGACGGACGGACTGACAGACAGAGGTAAAACAGTATACCCCCTTTTTTAAAGCGGGGTATAAAAATAGCGTCAATATACGTATAAATAGAAACAAAGCTTAAAATACGTAACAGAATATTGCATATCCAATGAAAATATTAGAATGATATACCATATGTCATATTGTTAATTATCCTGTTCTTTTATGCTATTGTTTTGACAATGACTTCTATGTACCGATATTGATTTACCCCTTGGCATTAAATGTAAAGACAAAGTGTTAATTTCTACGGAAATTGTTTCACTTACAGGGACATATTTTGAGAGTTGCTGATTCAACATTATTTGTTAAATTTTGCATCGAATGACGAATTCAAACAAGATAACCATAGCTGTGTTTGGCAAGGAACAATGATTTGTACCTTATATATCTATTAGGTAGTTAACATACATGAATACGTACATGAAATATCGTCAAATATCGTTTTTAAATGGAAACACAAAATATATGGGATATTCATTCATGACATAAGAGAGTTTACATGTATTTTCATTTTTCTTTGGTGACAAAGTTGATCGTTTTTTTAATGATTAAGTGTGTGATAATAATATTTTTATGACTGCTGCATCCACATTTGTACTTTAACGTCGGTTAATGTTGCGACTGTCATACAAATGAGAGATTTAGCTAGCTAGAAAACCAAGTTTAATCCCTCATTTTGAACACAAAATTAAAAATAATTTCACAATATATGATAATGACATATATCTTAAGTTTTCATTTTAAAGTAAATTATTTTTCAATAACATATAGGAATCTAAGTGTCATTTTTTGAATGGTACAGCGATAACACCTTGGTTATCTAATGAATACATCATGTACATTGCGTGTTTATTTTTGAATGAGAGACGAAAAATACCACATATATTTTCAAAGTCATAAGGCGAAAACATACTTTGCATTGGTAAAAGATCAAATTACGACGAAAAGACATACAACAGTACACACAAGACATAACACAAACAAATTTGTTCTAAGAAAAAATGCGATGAACACTGTATAACCCGCGAAGCTTGTTTATTTTAAGCATGCACCACATTTTGGAGTTTTCGAATAGAGTAGAAAAAACATTAGAGTCATTCCTTAAAATTTAAAAAAAAATCCTTTTTAAGCAGGAATACATTGTTGATGGTGTCACGGACACCTGACACAACTATATCTATGAGCTGATAGACAAAACACTGTTAGTCAATCCGAAGACGCGTAACATCAAACATTAAAAGTTATATTGAAATAGTATCCAAAACCATTCAATTATTATTGTATATTATTATGTCACACGAATTTAGTAAAATAGTCTAGTTAAATGAACACATACAATTGAATGATTTACATAAACATGTAAGCAGTAATCTTTACAATAATATCTCTTTATTCTGGCGAAGAACAAATAATTATAGTTGTAGAATATTAATTTCTTTGATGTTTCTGTCTATCTGACATATAACAACTATATATTGAAACCTTGTAATGACCGTATGAAAATGTACTTATGGTTTTAACGATAAGAAAGTATGAACTGAAAATCTGTAAATGCCAGAAATTTACAGAACATCTAAGTATAACGAGAAACGTCTTAAATAAATTTGCTGAGAAGTATTTGAAGAGTATGTAAACATTGGTACTCGCGGATGATATTTTACTATATCAATTGCAGACAAGTCTTGTAGCTACTCAGACTGTTTTTACTCCTTTGATTGTTATGTTGTTTGCAACCTTTTCGTTTTCAAAACTATGTATTTGCTTATTGACGGACAAATGCTGTATTTATATGTTCATAGTCATGTGTAGTTTGGCGTGTCATGAGATCTTGATATGTAGATATATTTTCCATTCGAACATCATCATAATGCTGCTGCTCATGACTAAGAAAATAAAACAAATGTATTATGAATATATGGTGTTCAATGCAAACAGATTTGTAGGTGTCGAAAAAACTTTTTAAACATGAAAGGAATACATTCAAATGTTACATCGGTGAAAGGTTGAAATGAGTATATACGTCTTAAATTGGTTTCAGTGCGAAACAAGCTCCTGAAAAAAATATCGATAAGCCTGATATAATTGACCATTTAAAATGAAACCCGTGTTTTGACATTTAATTCTATAACTACCCCTTCATAAAAAATAATGTACGTACAAATAAACACAAACAACAACGAACATCTGATTACAACTAAAAGAAAATCGTACGATAAAAAACTTGCACCTTACAACATAGAACTGGAAGATTATTATTTTTTATGGAAATATAAGACGTCATAAGCAGCCTAAGATAGTCATAACTACATCTGTTAATAATGCTGGTCAAGAGGTACACACCAAAATACATTTAACTAGTTTACAGAAAGATGCAGTAATTTTTGTAATATAAATGTTACGCGGAAGGGCAGGCCTTCGAATCAAAAGCCGTTCCGGCGATTACGTTTTTTGAAAAGTGAAAAATATGTATTTTGAATTGGCTATTCATTAAGTAATGTTTGTTTTAAATTGATTGAAAAAATAACGTCGCTGTACATTATATGCCGCTTTCGAAGAGGTTTATGACCAATAAGGACCTATATATAAAAGCCAAATCCATTTAAAATAAACTTTGGAAAAAGGAGTTCAAATATAAGTTTCTTTATAATCAAATTCACTAAAAATATTTCAATACGTGCTGACAGTTTAAGTTGAATACTCTATAATAGGAAGCTTTTTTCATTGCTTTGAATTACATTTTAATGCCGTTTGCTCCGCCTGCCAATAGAAAATTATGATAAATAACTAATAACATCTGCTATTAGTATAGTTTTCATACCTCTGTGTTTTTTCGGTGACATTTTCTTTTCCTGAAAATATGATCATTTTGTAAATACTTGTAGAACTGTGAGGTCACAAAAGTGAATCAAAAGATTAAGAAAGACACTTTTAATGCAAAGTAATAGAGCGGTAAAACAAACCAAAAAAAATAGATGAAAAGTTGTACCAAATATGGCTAAGGTTATTATTGTCTAGGGTCATATATGTACACATCTTAGTGTTCCCAATAAATTTTATAAATACTTAAATGTTTGGTCGTATTATTTATATATTGAGTATCTAAAACGTATTTATTTGTCGTAAAGATAATGTAGTTAACCTATTTCATACCTTGTGTTTTCCGTAGCTTTCGTCTTTTCCTGGCTAAAAAGCATGCAGCTGCTGTTATCAGAATTCCTAGTAGAAAACCTCCAATGAAAAGACCCAACTGAGTCGATATTAAATGTTTGTTTTCGTCTGTTACTGTCGCCTTCGTACTTTTATTCGATGACAACACGACGGGATTACGAGTTCTTCACGAAGTCGTGTTGCCATCGTAAGACCTTGGGGTATCTTCGTGATTCATTCGTGTAGACATCGTAATGTCAAAACTGCCCGATGGAAACGATGGAAACACGAATGCAATACGATGTGCAAAGATGCATTCCCGGTGACATTACGATAGTGAGGATAGTGATACTAACTCAATACGAACCCTCAACATCGGACGCACCTTCGGGATTTTTTAACATGTTAAAAAATTTAGAACCCTTCCCGAAGTTGTCCCCGAAGGCTAGAAAAAGTGGCCGATAGTTCTACGATGGTTAAAGATGGCACTACGAATAGCCCGATCTGGATACGATCAGTCCCGATTTGAAAATTTCCATTATCGTGTTGCCATCGGCGTAAAAATCGGGACAGTGTGACGCGGGCATAAAAGATTGGATATATATGAGTGTGCAATCATATTTTCCCCGAAAATGATATTCCATGCAGTGTTACCGGTGCTTGTGTGGATTGCCGCAAAACGTTCTTGAGATAATCTTCCGCATGCGTTAACACATTTTTCGGTACGTGTGCATATATATCATCAATGAGTTTGTACTTATACATATATATCTAACGACAAAATATTTTCATATTATTTATTTATGTTATAAACATTTGTTTTATCAGTATTAATTAACAAGATGTATATATAACAAGCGATAAAAAATGTTACTTTTGCACTCACTAATGTCTGCGAATTTATCACATTTATATATCGGTTACAAACCCAAAACGAAAGTTACGTAATGGAAATCTAGGCGATAGTAACACATCGGAATGACCTCACGGTCATCGCCATGTAAAAATAGTTTGATAAATTATGATTTAAAAATTATATTGTTGCTAGGGTCATATCTGCGATCATGATTTTTCTAATAATCTTCCAAGAAGAACTAGGAACAAAAACACATCATTGTTTATTTCTATTCTTTTAGATTAGTGTTTGAGTCGTAACATTTTCTAATTAATATTGTTTTAACAGAAATGATATAAAAACATTTTCAGAAATTAGAATCACATCCTTCAAAATCCAATTTTCCATATGATAGTCCGAAAAACATAATTTTTATATGGTTGGTAGGTAACTTCAACACTTCTGGCCATGGGTTGATAAGATACCAAAATTAAAATACTAGTAACTAATGTCATCATAATATAGGAATATAAAATTCGACCTTATTTATTTTCTATGGTGAAAAAAGACAAACCAATCTTGTTTTCCCATAATATTCCTTATAGGAAATCTGAAGCATCATTGATCCATCTATGATCTATTTCTTAATAAAATTAGGGATGTTAGAATGAAGACCAAATAAATAAAAAAAAAATGAACTGAAAAAACCTGCGGGAAGCAATAGTAACACATAGATTACGAAAACGAGGGCATTAAATGGATGTGAAATTAGTCGGTTTATTGCTCGATATTCGATATACAATATTCAACCGGGTGCCAACAGTTGGATCGATATGACAATTTCTTAGTTGAAAACACTAAAAATGTTAATGTATTCGGTAACATTAAAAGTATTATAGTCATGATTTACAGGTCCTGGAGTAAAAATATATGTATAAAATAATTTTATTGCCGTTTCCGTTTTTTTTTTTAAATTAGAGAACATGCAGACCCTGCAATTTTCTACACACCGTTTGAATGATAATAATGCTAATTATAAGGCGAAACAGAGTTAAAACTGTAAGCCTCTCCTACTTCTTCCTACCTTCGCATGCTACGCCGTGCCAGCCCTTTTGACAACCTCCAGGTGGACACTTTCCTGTAAACTGATTACATGGGCCAGTCAAGCAGTAACACTTCCATGCACAGTTGTTACCGAAATACCAATCGTCACAGGCTACAATACAATAAAAGTATTATCGTATATCAATGAAATAACGGATTTGTTATAGAAACATGAAAATATTGAAACGGTCTTGCAATTTTGGAGACTTATAAACGTTATCTAGTTAAGGGTTAAATAATATTTTTTACATTATTTAGTATTTGTCATAATCTATAGTTTTTTTTAATTATATTCTTTAATTCCATTATATTTGATTCCGTAGAAATAGAAGATTCGACACGGTTCTAAAAGTGTCTATGGTGTCGGGTTTCTAATAACACCAAGCATACAATACCAAACAGAAAATTTTCTTCCAATATTTGTATCTATACTACTAAAAAACGTAAAAACGACGCCTAAAAAAATCATCTTTATATCAAACTTATATTATGTGTATAGCTCAATGGTATTGATTAAAAACGTAAGTCATTTTGTTTTGTAAATATTTAAGATAACCAAAGAATAAACAAGTTCCGGATCAAATTCGATACTGATAAAACCTGTTTCTTTATCTATATATTCCGCTTCAGTCAGGCGCACCACCAAACGGTGTTTATGGGATTTGATATAGACGCAGATCACAAGCACAGCTAAACGTCGTGATTATAAGGGAAAGACACACCTAAAAGTAATGCTTGTCATATGTAGGTTCCTGTTCCTGTAATAAATCCAAGACGGTTTAATCAAATTTTTTTTTAGTGAATAGAACACTTAAAATATCATATGCGATTCCTTCAACATGTTTACAACTTGTTTATACCCCAGTTTAGTGTGATATAAAGTCTGTCTATGTTTATGGTATAAGTATAAGTATAAAAGTATATACATTCACCTTTTTTAAACCTACTGGTAGAGCCAACATAGTAAATAAGCTTAAACTTGAATGTTGTGTCCCACACAATACGCCACCTTGCGTCAGTGATAAAACTTACAAATGGACATTCGTCTTTGTTTTCCTCGGCACACATAAATTTGCTGCAGCTACATGTCTTTACAGTTCAAGGAATTCAACGGAACAATGGTCATAGTTCATTATACTTCGACACTACACAACACTTGTGTCCCGGGCAGAAAACCAAAAACGTTCAGGCGAAGTTGCCGACAGTTTATTGTAATCAAAATATCAGGTACCGGTGATTTTGTTATAACACATGAATATTTATCACGTAGAAAGCAAAGACGACATTGACCATGCCGAAAGGGACTCTAGATAAGTGTGTGTAACATCCTGTAAAACTCTGTTTGATATGAAATTACTTTTGATTGAAGTGACCATGTTTCATAACAAGTTCCAGCAAAGGGTCCCAGCACAAGAAAAGTCATATAGTTCGACAAGACTCATACATTTTTTTCAGGCTTTCTGAAGGAAACAAGAACTGTTTGTACAGAAGTCGTTACCTAAAGAATTGTATCAATGAATACATTTACCTATATGCGTTGTCTTTTGTATTTTATGACAAACTTAGTTTCATACCTTGATCACATGATTTACCATGCCATCCTTCCTTACATCCTTCTGGTGAACATATTCCATCATCACTGTTGCAGGGTTTCTCTAGACAGTGACATTGTTTTGTACAATTATTACCGAAATACCAATCGTCACAAACTGCAGATTAACAAACATTTAAATTTCAAAAATAAATAGAATACAAGAACATCATCTTATTTTAATATACTAGTAAAAAATGACACGTATATATCTATAAAGCATGCGTTCACAGTTGTACCTCTAACCGAGTAATGTTTAATGTAAATGCAAACGAATGGGTGCAATATATATAATAGAAGTACATAATGATAGTCTGGGGCATGTTTAATCTTCTCTAGATTAAACACTTGTTAAAGCTGTAACAGTTAAGAATACATGTACATGTTTGGTTTTGTGTACCCATATTGAAGAAAAAATATTGACACATTAATTAAATTAGATAAAAAAAAACTACATAAATCAAATTCAAATCAACTAACTATTCGTTAATAGTAACATGCATATGACCCAGGTAATGGCCCTTACGTCTTATGATCTTGAAAAATTCATACATGGCTTTCCAAATCTTTTATGATTATCAAATTTCCTAGTTTGCTTCCGCGACAGCACATGCAGCTTTTATTCTCATGTGTTCCAGTAAAAACCATTCACTTTGCTACATTATTGCTACATTATTGATAATTATATAATTGTACTTTTATCTATTTATTTATCTATTTATTTTTCAATGTGTTTCTATTTGTGAAATTTACATTACTCTCAATTCTCATTGATGTTATCCATCAAATGGTTGAATATTTGGTAAGTAGTTATCAAAGGTACCAGGATTATAATTTAGTACGCCAGACGCGCGTTTCGTCTACATAAGACTCATCAGTGACGCTCATATCAAAATATTTATAGAACCAAACATGTACAAAGTTGAAGAGCATTAAGGATCCAAAATTCCAAAAAGTTGTGCCAAATACGGCTAAGGTAATCTATGCCTGGGATGAGAAAATCCTTAGTTTTTCGAAAAGTAAGAACAGATTTCAGTATATGCAATTTAAAGACAAGTCAATGCTTAACGTACTTGTGTTGCAGTATTCCCCGATTGCATAACCAGGCTTGCAGCTTGTTGTGTTTTCACACAATCCATTAAAATTATCACACATAGTTGATATACATCCTTCACAAAATCCTTCACAATTTCTGCCAAAGCTACCGTTAGGACATTCTGAAAAAAAAATATGTATGATTTCGGAGAGTCCAGAGCATTGAATGTAAAGAGATTCGGGTAGTAAATAGTCATTGTATTTTTTTACTGTTTTTTTGTAAGATATTCTATCTAATATCATTCATGTTAAAAGCCACTTTCAAAAATCTTTTAAAAATCGAATAATCAACTTACACTTATTCATAGAATTGGAAGATTTGAATAAAAAATAACCACATAATAAATGTAATCAGTATTTCGTTATATCAATTTTTTTGGACTTAAAAGACAAATAGCATGCTTTCTGGTTTGAATGAAATATAGCACATGATCTTATAAACATATCTCCCATATACTTATTCATAAAAATAGAAATAATACTCATAAATAACACAAACTTATTGTACAGTCGAGTCCCTTCCATCCATAATTGCAATCACCAATGCATTCTCCATTTATGCGATTACATGTTGAATTTAAGCAGTTTGTTGAGCATGCTTGACGACAATCCTTGCCATAAGTATCACTTGAACATGCTGCAATGTACACGTTGAACACATATATGCAATAGTTTCCATAAATATATAATTGCTCTATAAACTCCTTACCTTTAGCTTCATGTCAGAGTCTACACGTTTTCAATTCAATGCGGTTTTTAAATGATGCATTCAAATAACAAACAAACAAACTAAGAACCTGAAAAAGTCTAATTTCATTTGAATGTAATTAGTTTTTAAACTTTAATCTTGATCCAAGAACTCTCGTCGCTATAACTTTTTAAAACCAAAAGTATTAAACGTGTGTACAAATTAAACCTAATTGAGCCAATAGGGCATGCAAATATAGTTTACCACCCATGTATCGCTGCAAATGTGAACAGGAATATAACGCACTTTAGTATTGGGTCTGTTTTTTTATATATATACGTCATTTAGTGCTCTTTAACGGTTTTACATTTGACAGTCTTACAGAAAATGACAAAGTATATATTGATGACTATAGTTTATTAGGTTATATTTCGTCATATAGCTTTCAATTGGTTCGGATTTTATAAATCTTTGGTTTTCAAATATTTGGCTATGAGCGATGAACCCTGGTAAACCCAGATAAAGGGCCTCGGACGAATGGAATTTATACAACGTGTTGTTTCCTTTTTATAATATGAATACTACTAGATCAAATGAAGAATGGAAATGGGATTGTGGCAAAGAGACAACAACTCGACCATACAGCAGAAACCAGCCTAAGGCCACCAATAGGTCTTCAATTGCATGCAGCGAAAAACTCCCGCACCCGGAGGTGTCCTTCAGCTGGCCCCTAAACACATATGTATACTAGATCAGTGATAAAAGATGTCATACTTAACTCCGAATTATACACAAGATTCTAAAATTAAAAATGATACAATACTAACAAAGACCATAGGCTCCTGACTTTGGACAGGCCCTAAATGCGGCGGCGTATGCTTTCCTGTCAGCAATACAACAATTTATTTTAGAAATTGGTGCTTAAGGATTATGTAATGCAGACAATTATTATATTTTTTTGAAACGAACAAGCGGTTTTCAAATGTTAATGAATAAGTAGATTGACAACGTTTTGACACAATTAACCGTATTCTCTCGTCGATACTTGATTGAAATGATAACAAAACAGTCTAATTTCAATAGCAAATAGTGCAGTTGAATTTCTACCCTTAATTATTGCAATAATTAGTTCACTCATTCATTCTATCTTTAGCTTCAAGCCTAATCTTCAATTTTCTGTGCTAGTTCTAGAACTTTGATGTGATTTTGAACTTAAGTCAGGAAGAAATTATTTTATTGGCGCGTACTGTTCTGATGAAAAATAATCCTATAGTGCGCAAAATTTAAATCACAAATCAATATTCAGTTTATGCAGTCTTTATGTTTTAACGTTACTTAATGGTCAGCTTTTAGTGTGGTACTTTTGTTAAATGTTTAACCTTTTTTAAGTTGCGGGGCCCTTTGTTAATTTTTCTCTTTTTAAGGGATGCCATTTTTGTATAAAAGATATATTACAAGTTTAATAATTTTGCAGTGAAATTTGCAGATCGATATCATTTATCCATCCAAAGCCGAAAAAATGCACAACAAAATATGTTATTTATAACGTTTGTTTATACCTTGTTTACACTCATCACCAGTCCATCCGTTAGGACAACCAAATATACAAAGCCCAGTTTCAAGGTCACATGGACCGTGGCAGTTTTCTGGGCACCTTTGATCACAGACCGGACCATAATGTGTAGGAGGACAACCTAAAAGGTGAAAAAAAAAGAAAAAAGAAAGAAAAGACAACTCGAAATTGTGTTACTATATAAATGTTTGTTCCTTAATTTCAAGTCATGGATCCTAACAAATATATTGTCGATAAAAGGTCTAACATTTTGATGATGGTTTTTTTTGTTGTTTTTTTTTTTTTTAATGTCAGATCAGTTTATTTGTTCCCGAGATAGCAACGATTTGTTCATTAAATAATTTTGGTCATTCAAACTAAAAGTGTGATTTCTGAATAAGAGGTCGGATGTTTGAAAATGTGATAGTATCAAATACATTTATTAACAATCGCACGTTCGGGTTAATTTTTCAATTATACAAAACAGTTAAACGCTGAAATTTACCGATAGAATGTGTTACTCAAGTATCTATAGAGTATAACAATTTGAATATTAGAATTATTCCTCAGATGTTTCTTTCAAACAAATCCTACTGAAACACATTACATCACCGAAATATATATTTTACAATGTTACAATAGAAATTAAAAAAAAAATAGATTCAAAACGTTTTAACTTTACTTATGAAATAAGTAACAAAAAAGTAAAAAATACATAACCCGAAATGTCGGGACTTTGAAAGTGGTATTTTTTTCATATAATTTGGTTAATCAGTCAAATTCTAAATTATGTGCAATAAATCTGTCAATGTTTACAATATTTTGAGCTTTTTAATCGAAGTCACTTTATTATACTAAATGTAAATTCGTTTCGTTATGCAATAAAGGAGTTGTGTTGCCAAGGACACAGAAAAATATATGGTGAATATTTTGCCAATTGAAATTTATTTTCAATCTTTGTTTAAACCAGTGCTTGTTTTTAAGTTTTTACCAATGTCTCGACATTGTGTAATAATTACCTAATAGCATAGTATCTGTATGCATTTTATTTAAATGTAATAACATACATAAGCTTTAAAAAGTTGTTGTCGGAAAAAAAATACTCACCAATAATCCCAATTTCGCATACTTCAAGGTCAAATAATGAACCTTGAATTTTAGGTAAATAGGTCAAATATCTGAAAACTTCATTAAAATGAATTTCTTTAGGCAAAACATTTTCGTTATATAACACGACTCCATTTGTCCAGGTGCTTGTATTTGAAGCATAAACACTATGCATACCATTCTTTGTAGTCAATTCTAAATAAAAAAATCGAACTCATAAACGTATTTTTTCTTAAAATGTCCTATACTGAGTCAGGCATATGGCAGCTATTATCTAATAGTTGTTCCAAGTAGTCAGCACGTCGATGTTGACATGAATATCAATTATATGGTCATTTTTATATATTTCCTATTTACAAAAAACTAAGGATTTCTTATCCCGGGAATAGATAACTTAGCTGTATATGGCACAGCCTTTTTTAATTTTGGGTCCCTAATGGTCCTTAACTTGGTACTGATTTGGCTTTATAACTATTTTGATTTGAGCGTCACTGAAGTAGACGAAACGCGCGTCTGGCGTATGAAATTATAATCCTGGTACCTTTGATAACAATTCTATGTATGTTACATTGTCGTTTGTTTTTTGTTCCACTTTAGTGTTTCTGGTTCTATTGTTTGTTGTTTTCCACTAATAGTTAATGTGCTTCCCTCGGCTGGAGTTTGAAACCCGGATATGTTTTCTCTCAATCGATTTATGACTTTTGAACATCAGTATACAACTGTTTATTTGTGTATGGATTTAAATCATACTTAATTTATATTGAACTGTGTTTATTATTGAGTACCACGTTTGCACTGAAAATGATAGGACAATAGTAAACGTTACAATATGGTACCCAAAATGAAAAATAATTTTAACTGAAGGTTCTGTTTTATGATGTTACATAAAGAAATGGTACGGAACTCGAAACGATAAAATGTAAACAATTTTTAGTCGGGGAAATGGGATGACGCACATTATTCATACAGGACTATGAAACTCACATTATTTTAACATTAGGGTATCTTTTTATCCAGTTCATTGCAATAAATGGATCCATTGCTATCAATCGTTGTTTAAATGTTCGATTACAAGGCCTTCATATCGAAGAATGCACTGAATGTATCTGGGCGTTTTTCAATAAAAACGTACTTTCTTGTCCCAGCCACTTTAAAAAAATTGTGTTTGATCTTTGCAAGTAATTTTTTGTGCAGTCAGTACATTGAATTAGATATAACATTTTTAAGCAAAGAAACAGTTTATTTTTTTAGAGGGATTGATAAGATATTGATTCCTGAATGGTCCAAAACAACCAAAATGGCATGTCCCTAGACCACCTGTTCAACATTCATACTCTCAAATATCGTAAAAAAATGTAGAAATAAATATTAATTTTACTTAATATAAGTTCTTTATTAATTCAAAAGTATGTTTAGAGCCAACATATTTTAATAAACAGCTTTTAACATAGGATTTTTTATTTTAGAAGGTGTGTCCCTAACACAATGTCCACTACGAAACAAATTCATTAAAACTTGCTTATAAACAGTTTTATAAAATCAATGTAATTTTTTGTTTGCAAGAGATATAAACATTAGGGTCTTACAAAAGAAGTGATGCTTTTATAACGGCAATTAAACTGTTGGTAAGAAAAATTGAGGACATCAAATGGACCAGAGTGATACCGTATTTTTGTAAATGTCCACTACGAAACAGGTAAAATCTCCTTCAGTAACTGGTTTTAAAATTATGAAAAAAATATCAGTGTACAGCTTAATAACGCTTTAATGAATACAGTCAGTCTTGTTACTATTGCAATATTGGGGTTGTGAGAAAAAAATAAAACATGTGAATACGTCCCCTACGAAAAAAATTTGGGAAAAAAACGTTTCGTAGTGGACACTACCACTACCATGCAGTCTTTTTTTACTCTTTATAATTATATTCGTGCAAAGCAAATAACAAAGGTTAGTTTCATGTAATGTTTATTATGTTTTTATTAACATAGAATAGGGTTGATGTCAACTACGAAACTTTTTGTCCACTACGAAACGGTTTTGTCAACTACGAAACGCATCAAAATGTCCATTACGTAACATGAGATGTACCTTCATATGTGAAGTACTGTCTAATCTTTATCGATAAAAAATGTATCTTCAATTCAAAAGTCCCCTACGAAACAGTACACAAATTATGAAAATAATATAATTTTAAAGAGTATTTAAGATTGCACTTTTTGTTTACAAACAAGTCTATAATAGAGGTATTCAAAATAACTCTTGAAAATAAATTTTAGACTAGTTGATTTTCCATTTTTTTTTAGGTCTGAAGGGAACGCTTTTATTGAAAAACGCCCGTATAGGGATTAACAATCATCTTGCCAAGTGCTATATGTATTGAAGTGTATGCTTAACCCTTTATATCTGCACAAAGCTTTGTCAAAATTACACTATGCCGAAAGTTTTTGTGTGTCTATTTCTATTTCACAATATAGGAAATCTAGATACTACAGATTCCTAGCATAGATATGGAACATACTGAATGCGAATGATTAGAATATGACTGTTATTGAGCTTAGCTGTTGACATTGGTTTATTAGAACGACAGTGAGAGGTCCAAAGGGCCTAGATTTCTCACCTGATAAACATATGTGATCCTGATATTTATTTCACCTTTATTGGAATCAGATATGTTTCATTATTCATAAAATATGTCATATTTATGCTCTTATTTGTAGATCTTGTTTTTATAAGCATTTTGCCTGTATTGTTGCTCTCTACCTATCGTAGTTTCTGCAAAGATTCATAAATTGGGGAAATGTTATATCAGTTGAGTCAGTTGACAATTTCGGCTATATAAAAATAGAAGATGGTTAATGACTGCCAATGACTAGAGACCAAATGACATAGACCTACATGTTTATCTTATTTTGCTATTAAATATCTTTGCTAAAAAAAATTATGTCAATTATTTAAGGTTGAAAAAACGCTTTTACAGGTAAAACACTTTTTCAAGGGCACAAACTATTTTTATTTCACCAGTTGCTAATTGTTTGTTATTTAGATATTCCTCAATCTGTAAACAAAATGGATAAACAGTGCCGTTTTAAGTATAATTACCCATAATAATAGGGTACAATTAACTATTTTTTGTTGTGTTGAACTATTTGTACATGTACAGTAGATCTTCTTTGCTAAACATTTTGCACTATATTTTCTCAGTTATTAATTAATGTCTACAAAAAACGGTATAAAAATATTTCGAGAGGAAAGAACTCTCATAAAGGGTCAATTGACGAATTATTTCCAGTTGACTAATTGCTAAATCAGACTTTGCTGAACATTTCAGCTATAAAAGGTACATTATTTCTACTGTAGTATCCGCCAAAAAATGTAAAAATGGTGAACCATTATTTAAAGTCAGTTCCTATGTAACAGCTATATATGTTGACATATTTGTAGATCTTTTTGGCCTAGTATAATTGCTGTTTAGAATCTCTCTCGAGGAAAACCAGAAACAGTTTTTGAGTTATTAAAAGTGAAATTAAATGCACGTTAAGAACTATTGTCACAACTCTATGAGGAGTCAGTAGGTGACCTGGTGCATGATCAAATGTCTGTCCCTCTCAAAATACCCTCAATTTGCAGTAGCAGTTCTAATTTCCATGACCTTCATCCCGGACGGCCTCTATTAAATAACTTCTCTATTGTATTCATTGTTAATTTGTTCTCATGCTCAGCATATATGACATATTTGCAACTTGACGTTAAGCACTCAACAATCAAGCAATCAAATTTTTTGTTGATTGATCAACTATTTAGAAACAGTTTTAAATAAGGACCACTCGAGTAAAGTTAACAATGGGGCTAGTAAATTCGGAGAAAAAGATTTGTTTTAAATTTAACAATGACGGCCGCCAAGCGATGATCACATTTTACAGCGCTATTAATTCAAGGTAAGCTTATACAAATGCCTAGGTTTTTATATGCCTTTTCTGGTTAATTTATGTAAATGTTTCACAGTGACCTTGACAAGATGTCACTTAAATGGACACAAATAACGTAACAAAAGAACAATAACATTAGCTATTTCTTTAAAATTCAATTCTTTTATATAATAATAAAAAAATTGTAGGTGAAACAACGGTGAAAGAATGATAAAAGTCTCCATACTTTGTTAAAAATAGAAAAGTAAAAAGTAAACAAACATACCACCAAATGTTATATAAATTCCTGTTACAATGCTTTCTTTTTTTAGGTCAACCTGTAATATTACATTAAGTCCATGTGTTTTTGAACATGATAATGTATATCCATCAGTTGCTTTATTCGCAAGTTCACTGCCATTTGAATTTTGCGAGACTAAACTATCAGATGCCATGTTATCTGTAATAAGAGAGTTTTATAGTGTGAATCTTTTTATTTAATATATTGATTGAAATCGCAGCAGATATATCATGTAAATACTTGTTGGCTTCTATTGGATGCATGCTTGTTTTAAAAGTTGTTCTAGATCTTGTATTTTTTTTTTTATTTTCTTTCTTACGAATGTGTTCTACCGCAACACTTACATCTAAAAATCATAATCTTACGAATGAGATATATCTAAAATCATACAAAAGAAGTGGTATCTGGGATAACATCCGGAATTGACCTTTCAACAGCATTGATTCAGTAGTCAATATTTTAATCAGTAGTATATATTATCTATCATTTTGCAAAAACACAATGTTGACCATCATACTTGTTTTATGGTAATTTAAAACACAAATTGCTGATAAATAAATTAAAATACCACCAGGGCCATTATAATACGGACTGTTTTTTTTTTATCATATCACAAAACAAAGATAACGTATAAAACAAATCAATGCATTTTTAAATAGTTCAATGCACTTGTAATATATGGGATTGATTTATTCGTGCTTTTTTATTATAAAGATTGTTTGGATACTTTAGAATATATATGGTATTATTGGAAACATAAGTAGGCTGCAAGTTAAAAACAGTTTACAGTTTCCGTTATAGAATCGTTCACTCGTGTCGTTACGTTTAATTATTGATGTCAATTATTCTCGAGATAGTTGCAATTTTGGAAGAATGCAAAGTTCGTTGAAAAATTTAATCATTTAGTTCATTTTGATCTGTTTTATAATTGTTTAAACGGCAAAAAAAACCCAACCCCAGATGTTTCATAAGCTATACTGCTTTTGTCCTCATTTTAATATAACATATTTTTAAAAAAAAAACACATAATAAATCAAACTTTCTTATATAAATAAGATGTGGTAAAAATGTCAAAATCTAATACGCGAGTGTGTAATTTTTTTCAGCGCAGCTAGTAATTTTTTGTTAACATTGGTTAAACAATAACTTTAAAAAGGCCGTCATGTATTAAAGATATATTTTACTTATAAAAGGAAATGTTTTTGTATATTGAATGATAAAAATTTTCTCTGCAATATTGAACAGGATGAAATTTTACTCATGCCAAGATTTTTTAAAAAATGAAACAAAGATAAACTTTGTATAACTTTTACAAAGGCAAACATTAACAAGGATTAATAGGGTTATGAAGTGGTGGAATTACACCTAATATGGGTAGCTGCACATTCACCTTTGAACTTGTTGTACTCTAATTTTTACAAACTACATGCTATTTTAATAAAATCTTGTATAAATGAGATAGTCTGAGTGGATTGAGTCTCCAAATACATTTTAAGAGAAAATTGCCTTAAAAGTAGACAAAACAAGCTAATCTCGGTATTTTAGGGTGCTTTGTCTGACTTTTTCTCCTTATTACGTATATTTTCCTATAATAGAAAATGTTTTCCGGAATAATACTTTAAAAATAAATACAGTTACATGTAAATTAAATTATTTTTGAAGTAGTTACATAAAATTATTCACTTGTAGGAAAGCATTTTATGTCCATCTCTTGAGCACGAAGCAAACTTTAGTTCAACGGAAGGACCTATTGAAACCTCCATTGAGTCAGTAAACTTATGTATGAAAAGTTCGTTCAGCTTAAATACTTTGAAAAAATGTATGAAATCTATACCAAAAGTTTGATTGTCTTGTCTTAAAATAGAAATTATGAGAAATGAGAGTTATAAATGGACCAAAAGGGGCCAAAATAAAGTAGACAAAGTGGTCAATTAGTGGTATTTATCTTCCTAGAGTCATCTTGTGTATCATATTCAACTGTTTGTAGGCAGTTATTAATGACACCAACTGTTGAACTACATGAGGGAGGAACAATATTTTGAATGTTTGTCTGATTTGACTCATAGCTTGAAATGTACTGTAGTATTTGATCAAATTCAATATCATTAGAAAGTAAGTCAACGCTATGATCACTATTGATGTTGTTGTATCCTGAGCTTTAACTCTTTTTTTCTGATAATTCACCATTTAAACTTGTTGCACTCTGAAAAGTTTCACTTAGAATGTTTGACATCTCATGTTTTTTTAGTACTACGGAGACGCTTGCAGTAGGACTTTACTGCTGATTCAGATTTGTGGCCGCTAAGTCCTATAATGGGTCGAGTTTCAATACACCCTCGTCCAAGACAGCTTTGCATGTACTGCGTATGCAATGATTTGTGTACCGACGAGACAAATCACACTCTTCACTTATTTTAGCCATTAGATTTCCAAGAGTATTTCTTCTAACTGGGCTATTGTCATACCATACATCTGAGGAATCTGTAGTTTTGGATGCACGCTTTGGACGCTGCCAAAACTCTGTTCTGTCTGGCTGCAGCTTACTAAAATATTTGGTGAAAGATATAACAGGGCAATTAGCACATCCTGAAAAAAAGGATAGAAACTTTTAATACATAATTTAAGTTTAACAGAAAATTCTTTTTTTGGTGTGTTTATAAGATTTTTTATACAGTGTTCCCGCAATTTCTGAGAGAGTTTTGATTTTTTAATTACAGTTTTAAGAAATAATCAAATAATAGTATGTGAACTTCATATGTGAAAGACTCATTATAGAATGGATTCAACGTAAACTTCTTTATCATGGTTTAAGCAGCATGTATTTAATCTATTTATCTATTACCAATGAATAATTTACCTGGAATCGCATACATCCTGCCGTCTTTATCATCAACATCTGTAAAGTCATCCCCTCTATAATTGTCTGCCGTACAATTTTAACTCTGACATACCGCAGCCCTTTTGCGTCTCTTTTCAACTCGAAATCGTCCCTTTGTACATCCCATATATTCTCTCTGCCTCTATTACAGATGTAATACAAATACTAAAACAAAACTCTCTTCTGTAATGCCTCGGGTGTGTTAAGGGAAAATTGTTCATGTTTATATAATTTCTGTAAGTCTTCAGCACAAATAGGCTCTTTGTGATTGACATTGGCTTTCTCTTCTTTTTTTCATCGCCACCATCATAGCTTTGAACATATCATTTGCAGCTTTAAACTTTTCATTGTTGATTATGTATTCTTTTCTTGTTTCAACGAAATGTTTTTGTTAGCCAAATCTTAATGTAATCAAAGATTTTTTAGCGTATAAAGTACCATCTGTTTTTCTGACCTCAACATAAAATTGTCGGAGTGTTTTGACGACGTCTTCTGTGGTGGCCTGGTCTAAGTCTTGGATAGTTTTATATAAACCGTCTTTTTCTAGCAAATAATCTCCTATTATCCTTTTTGATACTCCTATTACGTTTTTAGTATTTTTCGAATCTCGGTCATTCAATATTTTAGAAGGATCATCAGGTTCTAAAGATGCAAATCTGCTTGTTTCTACCATACTCATGTACAATTTTTATGTTTTGATCGTCTGATGTTGTCTTCCTGTTTTCGATATTTCAGTGTTTTACGTGACCATGCGAAAAGGTCAGAGAAACGCGAATGATAAATGACGTAATTTTTGACCAATGAAAAGAAAGTTAGAAAAGTTCGGGAAATCTACATACGAAACTATTCACCGGGTAAATAGTCTTTGAAACTATTAACTGGCAAATTGTCTTTAGAATGAAATAGCACATCTATTTCATTTATTTTATATAGGAAAAAAACTCTTGAAGTATAATAAATACAGTTTCTGGTTTGGATATTTCTTTTATGAAAGATGAATCTAAGTTGATCTAAATCTTCAAACAGATAAAAGTTTCTATTTACATAAATTGTGGAATGAATAAAAAAATTCTACCTTTTCTACTCTTGTTCCTGGCAAACCCTCATTTTCATAATTTTATATAAAACAGCCTTGTAATCAATAGTCGTCCAGGCCAGCTGGCAACGAAAATCATACCTGTGGTGAAATATGTTTTGTAATTGATCCTTAAAATGCACAACTACTCACACTTATTACAAAAGTGTCCTGTCCGTCTTTTTTTACAACCATCGGTACAAACTGATGTATCTCTATTGCAACTATTACCAAAACAGTTTTCAGCATTACATCCCCAAACACAGGAGCCGTTTCCAATGAAGCAATGTTGTTCTTCACAGTTTGCAGGACAATTTCTGTCGCAGTTGATTCCCCAATAACTCATTGGACAACCTGAAATGCGTATACCTCAAAAACATTATATAACAAAATGATCAGTATAATATACAATTATTATATTTTACATTAACAAAAGCATGAAAAATAATTTTTTCAGGTATCAAAAAGCATGTTTCTTCAATATGTTATGTTCATATAAACATAAAAGGTGAGAAAGTACACTGTTGGACAATGAAAAATCAAATTTCAATGATAGACAGATAATAGGTTTTATCCGTGTCAAAAGATAGGAAAATACGAACAGACATTTTCCTACACACACAAACTAGTGATTACATCCGTAGCGTATTGCCTTTATCATAGTAAAGACATATGTTTTCCATGTATCACATGTACACATGTACACCTGTATAAGAGATGTATATTTTAACATATTACAAAATGTGTCTCATTTTACTTTTATATTTAAAATGAATTATAAATAAATGGCCTGAAATAATTTGATAACTACTTTTACATTTATTATAAAATTGAATAGAAAAAGGAAGATCAAGATCTTGTTATATTGTATGGAATTCTGTCTACTCTTATAATTTTGTGCTTGTTGATGACATGATAAAAGGGCTTTTCACGGTTGGTTCGACCATATTGGATAGGGAGCAGATTTTCATAGTGAAGGTTAAAAAAAGTGTGTAAAAAACGAGAGCACATCCTTTAAACAGTGCAGTTGCTTAGGAACATGCATATGATTTCCCATACTTTCAAACTAATCCTACCTTTAAAAAACTGCCCCCTATCCAATATGGCCGAACTAACCGTGAAAAGCCCTATTGTTAATATAACTGCCATGAATAATCCAGAGGGGAGATTCAAAAACAAAACCTATGCATCAAGACCGCAATTTTTGTATACACAGTATTTTGAACCAAACAAAACCAAAAAACGTAATCGAATAGCAATGTAAATTCTGGAAAGCAACAAAAGTGGAAGATATTGGCAAAGAGAAGTATTAATTTGTATGTTGCAACCGTCTAACAGTTAATTGCATGGTTTGCTTGTTATTCCTACGTATTTTTTGCAATTGTGTTTTCGGTTTCTCTTCCACTGTTGACTTTTGACTTGTTTCAAGTATTGACGCAAATATTTCAGAATGTCTTGGTGGTTTATTCACAACCAGTATAAGATGTCGGTAAATTGCAAAGATATCAAAAAGATCAGGAAGAATGAGTGTCTCTTTTGCAACTTACGCTTAGTTATTAAAACTTTTGTTTTCATATTCTGTACGTTGTCTTAAGGGACCAGTTATTGGTAAAACGATTTGAAGTAAATGACTTTTTGTTATCATTTTAAAAAGTTTAAGGCTACAATTGAGTCTTCGATACATATATCTGTGACAAAGGCAGAGGTATCGTATGGCGATTATTTAGGTCTCTTTGTAAATTAAATTAAACAAATTTCAACTCTTTTAGAAGGATGTTTTGTTTTGTTAACAGATATGAAGGACAATATAATATTGATACGTCATTTGTAGAAACTTTAGAGCTGATTTCAACCATGACAGACAAAATTCTAAAACATAAATATCAATATTTAAAATACTTATGTATGTTTAATTTGATTATTTTATGAAAATAAAACTTATCATTGTTTATTTGTATTATTAATGAACTCAAGAATAAGAATTCCACCAACCAACAGTCTAGATTGTCTATTCTAGTCTCAATATTGCTTCCTCCACCACCTTCTAAAAATCATAATTCTACAGTATAATTAATCAATTAAAGTTCAAGAACGGAAAAGATTTAAAAGGACAATTTAGCAACATATGTCAAAGAAAACTGAAACATCAGAAACAACATGATGAAAATATAAGCATTAGTTCACAGGACAAAGAAAACTTTAAAAGAACGAGAAACGTAAACCCCATAAAAAACAGCGGTTGGATCAGGGGGTGCCCATGAAGGTTGAGAACTTCCTTTTTTTTTTCTTTTTTTTTTTAAATAATATCTTTATTGTACTTTTCTTTTCTGTTGTTACAAATTACTCGACCTACAGCAGTTGGCCGAGTATCACTGTGAATTAGTCACTGGATAACCAGGGAATTATGCAGTGAATTTATATTGATAGATAGTTTGTTAGTTTTACAATTCATGGTTATTACAAACATTTTACAAACTATATTGTTTCATGATTACAGAAAGTGTACAGTTTTGTCCGGTTTTGTTTCTAAAGATTAAAACTTTATGATCATTGACCTTTAACCTTATTGATGAAAACCGTTGAAGCTGGTTGATCAATTGTGCGGATTAATTTATACGTTTTATTGATACTCACGAACAACTTAAACTTACGTTAAAAATTATATGTGGTAAGTTTCGACATTGTAAATGGAAATTCATTTGATTAAGTAATAAAGTGTGTATAAATGCGTTTTGAGACAAAATTCTGTACATTTTCACGACGCTGTTTTGGTTTATTACCACATGTTCAGATATATTGTCAACTTTTGCTACACAAATTTTATACATGAAAATATATTATATCTAGCTATTCGTGATCATATGTATCTTTTTACATCATTTAAAAATTTGCTGTTTTTAGCATTCATATATTTGTTAATTTCGTATGTGTTTAAAAATTCATTTCTAGCGTCTATGCTTTTTTGTTTGTAATTTAATATATGAGTACTTTTATGAACTGAATATATTAAGACAGTTAGGAAGAGATTTATATCATTATACATAGGATCATTTATTTTATAGCCCAGTACTAAAGTTTTAAAATTAAAAATATGTGACCCAATTTTGATTTTGCTTACAAGTACATATATCTTCTTCCAAAATTCATGAAAGAATTGACATTTGAGAAAAAAATGTTCGTAATTTTCAGTCAAGTTACACAAGTCACACATACTTGTTTCTTGTATGTGCCATTGTAGTAATAATTGTTTACATGGGAGGATGTAATGGAGTAATTTCCATCTTAACATTTTATATTTGTTATTTATTAAATAGGTAAAAGTAAATTGAAGCACATTATTTATTGGAGTGATTGATTCTAGATTGAAGATGTTTTTCCATTTGGAACATCCTAGTGGTCTCTCATCATTTTTGTTATTTAAATGGTTATATATATCTTTGGATGACATATTTTCAATAAATTCTGTTTTTTTTATTAACAGCCAAGGACAATTTTAATTTTGTTTTTATAGAAGTTTTCAAAGATTTGTCAGATTTTAATGTACTAACCGATTCTTTTGGAATACAATTTATCAATTTTAAAAGTTCGGAGATCCAATTAGTTTTTGAGGTTAGTTTCTCCAATATAACTTTTTTGTGATATGTGACCTTTTTGATCAATTATATCATTAATGAAAATAATAATATCTTTTATCCAATTTAGGTAAACTAAACATTTTCTTTTAAATTTTATGTTTTTATTACCCCACAACATTTGCTGCCTAATATTTCTAAAATTTATGATAGGTGTATTGCTTGTTAGTGTATTATTTGCTTCGTACCAGCTCTTTAACATGTTCAAGTAAAATGAGGGTAGTATATTACTTAAATTAGGTAATGCTTTTATGTTGTCAGGCATCATATGAAATATAAGGTTGTTTTTACCAAATTTATTGAAATAATATGTTGGAATGACTTTCCAATTAGCAAATTCTTTTGCGGTTAATTGTTTAACCCATGAAATTTGTAATGCATTCAAAAAGTAATCAATGTCTGTCATTTTTAGACCTCCATTTGTGTAATATTTGGTAAGTTTTGAACGTTTTACCTTTTCTTGTTTATTATTCCATATAAAGTTGTATATGAGTTTTTTTTAAATCTTTTATGTACATTTGGGGTATTGAAACAACGGAAGCTAACAAAAGTGAGATTAGGTAAAAT
This sequence comes from Mytilus edulis, assembly GCA_019925275.1. Lineage (NCBI taxonomy): Eukaryota > Metazoa > Mollusca > Bivalvia > Mytilida > Mytilidae > Mytilus > Mytilus edulis. The sequence goes on along the minus strand of CM034349.1, from coordinate 84,670,856 downwards.
AAGCGACTTAACAACTGTTATTCGACCTATCATTGTTAAATTTCTTTGTTCCCTATCAAGTACTAATTTTTTTGACTGTTTCATTGTTTTTTCAATATTTAATTTGTCACATTCACTTTTATTTAATCCAAAGTAAACACCTAGACTTCTAATTGGTTCCTTGCTCCAGTGTATGTTTTCAATTTTTTCTTTACAATGTTTAAGTCTACCTAACCATATACCTTCTGTTTTAGATTTATTCAGTTTTAAACCAGAAAGCGTTCCAAATATTTCTATTAGGTTCAATGCTTGGTGAATTTCATTTTTAGAATTGAGAAAGAGGGTTGTTTCATCAGCCAATTGGGAAACTTTTAGACTATGTGTTTTTTCATCAAGTTTAATTTGAAATCCTTTAATGTTAGAATCTTGTCTTACTCTACAGGCCACGATTTCAACTGTTATTACAAAAATAAGAGAACTTAACGGACATCCTTGTTTTATACCACGGTGAAGTCTATAGGTTTCTGAGATCCAGCCGTTATTAGATAGGCATCCTTAAGTGTCATTATATAAAGTTTTTACCCATTTTAAGACGGAAGGTGGTACTCCAAATTCTAATAAGGATTCATACATGAAGGGCCATTCTAAAGAATCAAAGGCTTTGGAAAAGTCTATGAACAATAAGATTCCTTCTATATTAAATTTTTCTGAGTAGTCTATTATATCTTGAATCTGGCGAATATTAAAACCTATGTACCGATTTTTAATATATCCATTCTGATCACTATGAATAATTTTGGACAATACTAGCTTTAATCGCTGCGCTAATGCATCGACCATAAGCTTAGTATCTACATTTAATAAAGTGATTGGCCTATAGTTGTCTAATGATAATGGATATTTTTTTTTATATAATAAGGAAATAGCACCTATTTTTTGGAGTGTTGTCATTTCTTCGTTTTCATAGCATGTATTAAATACTTTTACTGCGGATTCTTTTATGTACTACCAAAAAGTACGATAAAATTCTACACTTAAACCATCTAGTCCAGGGGATTTATTTAGTTTCATATTAAATATAGCATTTGTACATTCTTCTACTGTTAGGTCTCCCCCCCCCCCCCCCCAATAGTTCACTCTCAGTATTGGATAGTGAGTGATCTATCTTTGTTTCACTTATATAATATTTTATTTCAGAAGGATTTGGTTCAGTACTTTTATATAAATTTTGGTAATAGTTTTTCCCAAGAATAAGAATATCGGATGCATCTGTAACTATGTTACCTTGATCATTTTTGAGGGCAGAAATAGTTTGTCTTGATTTTTCAAAATATTTTGTGTTTTTTTCCCTTCTTCTGCCCATCTGACTCGGAATCTGATTTGTGCACCTCTAGTTTCTTTTATATATAAATTTTGTAAATTGTTTTCTACATTATTTATGTCTATTTTAGAATGTTCAAAATTACTTGATTTTTCGTATAAGAATTTTAACATATTTTCTAAATGTTTAATTTCATTTTTACTTTCAGCAACCTTTTGTTTGCAGTATGTAATGGTTGCCTCCCTTAATTCAGTTTTGAGAATGTCCCAAGTAACTCGAGGATCGTTATTTTTGGTGAGTATTATTTCTTTATGGGTGTCAATTAATTTAATTATTATTTCTTTGTATTTTGTATCATTCACTATACTGTTATTTATCTTAAAGAATCCTTTGCCTTTATTTTGAGCTTTAAGTCTTATTTGTAAAGAGATCGCTTGATGATCTGTATGAGATAAAAGTGCAGGTCTTATGTCTGCAGATATTATGTGAGGTCTTATATCTTGGCTTATTAGAAAAAAAATCAATTCTGCTTGCAACACTTTTATTGTTTTTTCTTCTCCATGTAAACTGGCTGGTGTTTTGATTTAGTTCTCTCCAAATATCAATAAGTTTATATTTTTTTATTAGTTGCTTTAAACTGTTGACAGGTTTATTTTGATTATTAGAGCTAATACTTTTTCTATCATATGAAGTTAAACTTTCATTCATGTCACCGCCCATTATTAATATTCCTAAGCGGTTATTATTAATGATATTGTTTACTTTTTTGAAAAATGTGTTTCTAATTCGACGAATGTTAGGAGCATACACATTCAGTAGTGTAAAGATATTACCATCAAGTTCTATATTAATGAGTATTATTCTTCCATCATTATCTCTAATTTCATTTATAGTTTTATGTTTTATGTTCTCTTTGATAAGAATTGATACACCTCTCGATTGTGAATTTCCGAAACTATGGTACAGTTTGCTTTTTATCTTATTGTTTATAACATTTTCGTTTTTTTTAATAAAATGTGATTCTTGTATAAATAAAATATTACATTTTTGATTTCTGCACCATATGTTTAATCTTTCTCTTTTTTCTTTTTGCCCTAAGCCTTGACAGTTTAGGGAACAGATATCTAGTTTTTCACTCATCTCATAATAGACATAATTCATTTCTATATTACACATGTCCTCAGAATTATACAATAGAGACAATAGGCTGAGCTTAATTAATAGATCAGTTGATGTCATATTGTTAATACACAAACCTATAATTTTTACATACACATATAAATTATACACATATAAATTATACAAATTGGGGTATATTTCTAAATAACATAGTGTCATGCGTTTAAAACCAACATTAATAACAATCAATAGTATGTTGTATGAGATAGTCATACATATATACTTTATATTCCAATAAGGAAGAAAATTCAATCTTATTATTGTTACATTTATTTTTATTTTCAGGTTGAGTCTATTGCATTGAAGAGATTTTTGCAACAATTGTAGTTTGTTTTTAAATATCCTGTGAAAAACAAAGAAGAAGAGCTCAAGAAGATGAAATGATTGTGCAATGCATATTTGTGACGTACATTTGTTGGAATTTAACAGACATAATAGTCTTGGATTTGTGATAGTGATTGGATTATGTCTGCGTGAAAATGTGATTCTAGAATTTTTCTGATCTAATCTGAATGTCTTTGCACAAAGAACTGCTGATGTATCATAACATTTTTTTGGCATAAGAAAATTGTTACAGATTTCGTTAACATATATAGATAAAAACAACAAAAGTGACAAAAATGACATATATAAATTTACATACGCACATAATTAATTATAAGATGTTTGGGTGTTATTTACACAACATAAGGGGGGATATAAAAAAACAGTTTATGTTTCTTTAATTTAAACTACATGTACATTGCCTGAATTTGTATCGTCGTCAATTGAGTTAATGCCCTTTTGGTTTTTGAATAGGGACAGATCGTTCATGTACTTCATCAGTTGGTGTTGTTGCTGGACGCTTTTCATTACGAGAATCTGGTGTACCTGCGCTAAATTGAAACATCGTTGTCTGTATGTTTGACTGTTTACCTTTAGCGTCTCCTGTTTTTTTTCCCTTGTTTTGTTGACTTCCTTTTTTTCTTTTTGGGGTTTTCGACTTCCTCCTAAATATCATTGACTTTGTTATCAAAGGAAAAAGTAGATTTGGTTATTTTCCAGCACACTTGATACCTCTTGTGTATAGGTATTTGTTGATATTGATCGGGGAGTTGCTACATTTATACTTTCTTCTGGTTGATCATCAATTGACTCTGTATTTGATTCATCACTTTCAGTGTCACTTTCGGAAGAGTAGCTGCTTTTTTTATCATTATCGTGAGGCATGCTGTTACACTCCTTGTTTTGAGCATCAAAACTGGGACAGTCTGCATGCTTATGACCAGGAAGCTTGCATTGCTTACAGACCCAATCGTTCTGACAGTCGCAAAATCTGTGACCATTTTGTAAGCATTTGTTACATACTAGAGTGTCATTTGAAGATGGTATTTGGTCTTTGTGAAAGACCATAGCTCTGTATTTTCCTATTTTGATTACTCTTGGTAGGGGTTTTTCTCAAGGATCACAAAAAAGAATGCGAAATCCAGTTTGACAGTTTGTCAGTAACCCGTCTACACGAAGTCGTTCTCTATGTAGTTTATGAACACTACATTTGCCTTCACTTTCGATAGCTCTCAAGATCTGACCGTCGTCAGCAGAGCAAGGTACATCCTTTACTCTGACACGTAGGTAAAGGTGTGTTGAGTATTCACTTGATTTTGGGTTGGCACTATAGACATTAATGAGCTTGTGTCGCACAGTTATGTTTTTGGTATGAGAGTTTCTCTGTCTATATCAGAGTCTGGATAGATAAGTCACATACCCCTAACTCGCTGTAGAACTTTTAGATGGCTTTTTGGTATACACGAGTCAATGGAATTGTAAAGCTCAAGGTGTGTAAGATATTGATCTGGACTTGGTTTCACGTCGCCAAAGAGGTCAGTTTCCAGAATAAATACTGGTTTTACAGAACTGAGTGTTTCGTGAGTATTGACATGAGGTCCACCAGTCAGATAGTCTTTTGGTATAATACCTGCTTTGACTGCATCGGTGTAAGCTTTGGGTTTGTGTTATGACTGATGTCATTGTCATTTTGTTGTTGACTTGCGGTAGCCATGTTGAATTTGTTGTAAAAGATTTAACAACGTTTTTTTTGGTTCAGATTACAAATTAAATTTGAATATTCACACAGTATACGTACATCACTACACTTTCATAAGTTTGGTTTGTCGAAAAAAGTCTTTAGAAATCTTGTAATTACGATTATATCGAAGTTTTTGTAAGAGCTCAAAATTTTCCGTGGATTAGCTTGAGGCCGCTTAAGTTCCTTTTGCACGAGTGGCAACTTATATAGTGATGAATGATTATTGTGTTGGCGCACATAGATTAAGATATAATTCTGATCCAGTTTTTTACCCTTTGATACAAGCAAAGTTTGTCTCGTTTATACACTTAGAAATTGTCATTCAATTCAGTGATCGTTTCTGCTCCGGAAATATTTTCCTTTACATCAATCACTGCCAACGGCTTTCGAAATTCGTTTCAAAATTTTAAATGAATATCTACCCAAATTATTTTCCGCAGATTCATCAGTTACCGGCTTGAAAAAATGTAAATTTGGAAATACTTTTCCCGGATTTAAAAATGAGCATCGTTACAAGACTTGTTTTTTTGTGTGTATTCTTATCGACGTTATCCTCCCGACTGTTGAAAGTGAAAATGGAGGGGAAATGAATAAAATATAGATGAAATGTATGTTAGGCGTAAGCCTAAAGGAAATATAACTAAAACGCTTTAACATTTTTTTGACCAGGAACAAATGATTGAATTTGAGTTTACTATTGTCATCGGAAAAAGCTTGGAGTATCAAATTCTGTCAGCCTTTCCTTTTCTCACACAACATTATAAACTAACATGGAAATCGTTTACAAATTGTTTCATTACTACAGTAAATTGAACCTATATAGTTGTTTGACGTTTCAAAAAAGCGGCCTTGACCTGTGTTCACCTTGATTAGAATGAGAAAATGAGGGATGATCTTTCTCTTACAAATAGTGAGATTGTCCTTCAAACAAATTGGTTATTTTCCTGTGCCTTTGGTAGAAAAGAAAAAGTAAAAAATTAGCATTTCAAACTTAAAAGTGATTGGGGAATTCCTTACATTTGGAATAAACTGTTTTAAGGGGGCGCCTCTTATCTTCAATAATAAAGGAGATTGATGTCAGTGAATACCATACCATATAGACGTATGTTTCTTTTTGGAAAAAGTGTTTGCAAATAATATAAATATGTGCCCTTTTGAGTTTATACTTTCAATATGGCAAGACATTTCATTATGAAAACTCAGTGTGAATAAAAGAGATTGTCAATTAGACTGCAACCCCACATATATAAACTTATTATACATCATGATCATAGAGTTCTGCACACAGAAACCAATATGCAGAATTTACTTAACACATGTATGACTAATTGATTAATGCCCATGTTAATCTTCCCTTCAACGCACCCACTAACTTGTGATGTAATGCACTCACTAATTTATTAAATACTTTATTGGCCATTTGTTTTTTTAATATTGATTGGAACAGAACATCAGAACACATTATGTGCTGCAATATATGACATCAAAAGGAATGAATATGGTGTCTTTCATTTCATCAAACAAGACACCCCCTGAAGTGTTTTTTAAAAAGTTAATTGTTAAAATAAGTTTTGTTTTTCCAAAATTAAACGCTCTGCCGGGCGCAGGTTAGTACGACCCCAGAGGTTGAACCCTGAACAATTATTGACACGATATTCAATCTTGATAAAGCTCTGAATTTCGATTGTGATTATATATTTGACCAATCATTGGTTTCTGACACAGAATAACATATCCAAATGTATAAATACATGGTGAGATTTGGCATATCAAACAACCGAACCAGAAGAATTCATTTTTTTTTTATGAAAACCTGGACAAAGTTTAATTTTGAACCCTTAAAAAAGCATTGAAAAGTACCAGAAATATTTTTAAAAAAAAAATCAGAAACTAGTTTTGTTCCCTTAAGACCATAGTTGATACTAATTTGGAAACGGGCCTAACATTAGAATTCTAAATACACATTGAGATGGAGCATATCAGAACCTCAATTTTTGAATAAATCAAACCAAGATTAATGTAGGACCCTTTGAATCTCAATGTTGATCATTTCTTTTTTTAAAAGGCTCAATATCTAAAATATAAATACAGAGTTAGATTCAGAAATTTATAGAACACTAATTATTCAAATTCAGAAATGACAAAAAACCTCAAATGAAGTTGGTCTAGAAATAACCAATTGATCATGTTAATAAAAAATATCAGAAAAAATTATTGTTTTTTGTGTAGAGGAGTATGCAGGTTAGAGCTGGAACTGCCGGGGAGTTTGACAGATTGTATGAAAATAGCAAAACACTATAAAACCGGACTTTGAGGGAAATTTTCTTTCATAAAATGACACAAATCAAAAGCTCCGATAAATAAAAAGATTAATAAACAACTGCCATATGCTTGACATGATTCGGACATTTCTTTATGTAGAAAACGGCGAAAAAAAACAGGTTTTATAGTTTGCATTTGAATACAATTACGTAAATCTCGATGATTTTTACAATCTTTTTTTATTTCAGAACTTTAGCTAGGCATATTCTTTTCCTTTTTCTGGATTGCGTGTTTCATCATGCGGGATTAATCGATGTCTTCAACATTAGTTATGAATTTCATCTATTAAATATATAAATGTATTTCAATGGAATTTATTCACTAGATGCCTTTTCTATTTGACTTATTGTTTTTGATTGCCTTTTCTGGTCAGCATCATCCAACTTTATATACTGATATTTCAAGTTATTTGCTATAGGTTTTTGGAGAGTGACAAAAGAAGCAAGTGTGGTCTGATGAAGAAGAATGTCTGTTGATTGCACAATGATAATGAACTTACCGTTGATGCTTACGTAACACAATTCAACAATTGGTCCTGGAACAAAATTGCCTTCATCTGATCCCATTTCATCGTAATAAATGACATATTTTCCTAATTGGTAACAAGGTATTGTCTGAGTGATGTTTGGAAATCCAAAAGGAGGATCTTTATAACAGAGATAACCATGAGGTGGAATAGCTGATGTGTTGGTCACATATACTTGAAATCCGTTCATACGTTTAGCAACTGTAATACAAATCACATCTGATTTAATGTTCGGTGTCAACATGATACATTTTGGTAAAAAAGCCTGGTAATTTATACCGTATGATTAAAAAAAACTGACTTCTGACTAGTGATGATTTTAAAATGAAATAGTAAACATGAGAACTCTTCAGAAATAAAAATTCATAAGCTACTTGAGCAAAACGGTGATTTTTTAGTTTTGAGTAACAGTTTCCTGTATAACCTTGTGTATAACATAGCGATATTGTCTAATATCAATTGTAAATATGCAGACATTCCATGCGGAAAATGTTGTTTTCGGCAACGAAAAATTAAGAAAATACTAATTTTAAAACTTATTGTTCAAATATAAACAACAATTGAGTCTAAATATACATGCAGAAGATAGTTAGAAGCTCACGTTTATGTCAGTGTAAAATTTGAAGTGCTGTGTTTTTCTTATATACATAAATAAACAATGCGATACTTTTAAAATATCAATGCGATACTTTTAAAATATCAATGCGATACTTTTAAAATATCAATGCGATACTTTTAAAATATCAATGCGATACTTTTAAAATATCATAGCGGTGTTTTTGTTATATCAATATTAGTACCGATTAGTATTAATATTAGACTGTTGTACCCATATTTTGACAATTTTACCTATTATGTCTGTTTTGTTCACGCATCGTTGTAAATATGACAGAATTTGATAAGACTGTAATACGCGTGAGAGGTGACGTGCTATAAAACCAGGTTCACTCCACCATTTTCAAAATTTGAAAATGCCAGTACCGAGTCAGAAATATGACAGTTGTTATCCATTCGTTTGGTGTGCTTTATCATTTGATTATACCATTTGATAACGGACTTTCTGATTTGAATTTTCCTCGGAGTTCAGTATTTTTTTAAAATTTTACTTCTTAGTAGTATTGTATGTAAATAAGCAGTTTTAAGACCATTGCTTAAATTCAAATTGTTTTTGGTAACATCTTACAAATTTCTCAATTGGTTTTGGAAGCAAATCTAATCAAATAAGAGTTTAATAAACAATGCCGTATTCAAATAATCAAATAGCTAAGTATCAAAATGATTGACCTGTACTTTTGAATCTCCTTTTTTTTTTAAATTAGACCGTTGGTTTTCCTGTTTGAATGGTATAACACTAGCAATGTTCTTGTTCCTATATAGCGTGGTGTTCGCTGTGAGCCAAGGCTCCGTGTTTAAGGACCTACTTTGATCTATAATGGTTTACTTTAAACAAATTATTACTTTGATGGAAAGTTGTCTCATTCGAACTCATGCACCATCTTCTTATATCTATAAATCTTTAAAATTTCCCCTTATAAATAACTGCTTTCCAGTCCTCCAACTGAACAATCTAAATTTATGAATATAGAAAAGATATATAGATATAGGAAGATGTGGTGTGAGTGCCAATGAGACAACTCTCCATCCAAATAACAATTTAAAAAAAAGTAAACCATGATTATAGGTCAATGTACGGCCTCCAACACGGAGCCTTGGCTCACATCGAACAAGCTATAAAGGGCCCCAAAATTACTAGTGTAAAACCATTCAAACGGGAAAACCAACGGTCTAATCTATATAAAAAACGAAAAACGAGAAACACGTATATATTACATAAACAAACGACAACTACTGTACATCAGGTTCCTGACTTTGGACAGGTGCAAACATTTGCAGCGGGATTAAACATTTTAATGGATCCAAACCTTCTCCCTTTTTCTGAAACAATAGCATAACATCACAACATAGAAAAATACACATTTCTAATGTCAAAAGACATTTACATCTTATTTATTTGTGTTCTAAACATTTTTTTAGTACTCGTTGAAGAAATGAATTTATAACAAGCGATACGGATTGTTATTTTGCACTAAGAAAAGTTCGCGTATTTATACGATCGGTTACTAGCCAAAAACGAAAGTCAAATCTCTGTGGCAACAATACATCGGAATACCCTCACGGTCATCGCGATGTAAAAGAGCGTCCAGGCGGCGAGCTGATTATGTTCATAGAGATATCGATTTACCAACGGGGAAAAGTCTTTGATATCCAAAAAGAACTGTCTTCCTTCTCAATATCTTATGCTATGTTAATAATAAATTTATTTTCTGTTTGACAAGATTTTTGATTTTCGTTGTATCTGAAGTTGTCCAATTTTTATAGTCTGAGGCTATCTTCAAAGTTCGGGAAATCAGCATTTGTACATTTTAATTTGTTTGGATTATTCATTTTACCATTTGAATATTCATTGTAATTTGGAGCTGTATTGGATTGGATTGTTTGAATGAATGTTTCTTTTAAGTAATGATATTTTTTGTCTATTTCGATATTACCAAGGTGGGTAGACTATAGCAGTGTGACCAGTAAATTAGAATCTAATAGGTCGGTAGACGTGTTTGCAACCGCTTTTAAATTCCGCCATTGCATCATCACTTCAAATAGAATTATAAAAAAGAAGATGTGGAAAGATTGCCAATGAGACAACTGTCCACAAGAGACCAAAATAACGCAGACATTAACAATTATAGGTCGCCGTACGGCCTTCAACAATGAGCAAAGCCCATACCGCATAGTCAGATATAAAAGGTCCAGATAAGATAATGTAAAACAATTCAAACGAGAAAATAACGGCCTTATTATATAAAAGAAAAATGAACGAAAAATAAATATGTAACACATAACCAAACGACAACCACTGAATTTCCTGACTTGGGAAAGGCACATACATAAATAATGTGGCGGGGTTAAACATGTTAGTTAGTTGGTTAAACCATGTGATTGAAAACAATAGACTGAACAGGTTGTTAACACTTTCAACTATCAATAGGTTCAAGCAACATTTTCGGAATGATAAGTTCATGTAAGCGTTAAATGTGTTACAGTTACGAAATTTTAGTGATGTTGATCCTAAAACATTGAACTGGTCATGATTTAAGTTTGTGAATTATGTTTGCTTTTTTCGTGACATGCATTGTGAAGTGTCATCGTATTAATTCTATATTAGAAAACTATAGCAGTTATATTAGAAAAGTATCGCATTGCTAAATTTTTGATATTAAAAAATCATCGCTATGATAAAAGACAAATATCGCATTGATATTTTAAAATATAGCAGTATCGTTGACTTATAGGTGATTTTGGCGTAGCAAACAATTGAATTCATCTCAATTGCATTCCACTGAATTTGCTACATGATATTTATAGCATGTGTACATCTACAAATGATAAATCGTGCATTTATGTTTCATTTATTCAATAATTCAATTTTCTCGTTTAAATACACCTTGCTTGTTATTACATAAAATAACTCATGAAAATTATACACCAGACGTATGTCATGTTAAATGTCACCCTGTTTTAAGAAAAGAGTCATTACTTTATACCAAGAAATCTGCCTTTCTTCGTACAAATGCTAACATTCGTCTGAAATTTCCCACAATGCAACTCGTTGATATAAGACAATATCGCTCGTTGATATAAGAAAAGCTTTTATCGAATCGCTTCTTCCATAGACTGAATATAAGAAAAAAAAACAATAAAATTTATTAAAAAAACAAATTCACCAGATAAAGGCTGACCTCCCTTCCTTAACAGATTAAGTTTAGCTAGCTATGAAACAGCGTTAAACCTATTATTTTCTGCAGAAGCAAATGCCGGTTCCAAGCAAGGAATATGACAGTTGTTATCCATTCATTCGATGTGAAATTGTGACGGCTGTTTACAACTATTGAATTGAGCTGTTATGTCTTTAAATCATAAATCATAGTATTTGAGCTTTTGATTTAACCAATGATCAATGACATTCCGCTTTGAATTTCACTCAAATTTTAGGGTTTTTGGCATTTTACTTTGATCTGTTAGTTTGTCAGCAGTATAACCTCAATTGTTTGTCTATTTGTGTTTGGCAGTTGTTTGAGCTCAGATGTCTGTTAATTTTATACCAGCATCAACAACAACACCAACACAACCAACACCACCAACAAAATTCTAGATTGTCAATTTTATTATAAATGGAGATATCTGGCTTTAAACCTCGCGTTTGATGGAAATGTTAAGCATACCGTTTAAATGAAAACATTGCATGACTAGAATATACTACAAATAATTGCAAGAATGATATAATAGTACGCATTGACATGTACACCACAGTAAGTAATAAAGAAGTAATAGAAAGACTTTCAAATTGATCTTCAATACACTAAGTAAGCTAAATCAACACGGGTGAAAACAATTTAAAATTGTCGAATTATGACATTCCCATATGTTATATATGTTACAGTAAATAGGTGAAATTAGGAATTACACGTAATTACTAATCATTTCAGTAAATACCGGTAATTACGTCAATTTAGTAATTACATGTATTTACTAGTTGTTTCAGTGATTACTGGTATTCACTGATATTTTTGGCATTTTTACAGCTATTTACTAACTTCATATTTTTGTTTAAAAATTAAAGACATAATTCAAGATATCAAATAAGAAAGTAAAGGGGTAGGGATTTTTAGGGCTTACTTAAGGATTTAGGATTATAAGGCACATTAAAAGTGCATACACTTTAGTGTATGTGAATTGAAACTTGAAAATGGTTGTTTTATAAGTTTTGAAACTCCCTAAAAATCATTTCAGCATGCAAGACAATGATATCAATCCAAAACTGAGAAATACATTTTTAAGAAGATTATAGGCAACTTAACCAGCCCTTTTTTAAGATATACATTAGATTATGTCAAATTTGGTTAATTGATTTTGATAATTTTTTAAATCTCATAATTTTTTTGAATTCAAATCTCCATCAGGCATACTTTGCAGTTCAACTTGGCCAATGACATGAGTTAAATTTCTTTTACAAAAAAGGTTTAACTATGACTTCTTTTGTCAGACATTTGCGATGAAGATGACATTCGTCACAAGCAAAGGAGTAGGGGCAATAAGGCCCTTACTTGGCCCAAAAATGACTGCCAATTTAAAAGTTATCATAGATATTCTTAAATTACTGAAAACTTGACTAAGGTATAAGGTACTTAGAAAAACAAAACAAATTTGACATCGAACAAGTTACCATGGCAACAAATCATGACTTAATTTGCATATTTTGTTAAATTTTGTGATTTTCCTTGTTTTTTCATCAAATTTTAAGTATATTTTAGATTGAAAAAGTATAAGCGCACCCAAGAAACAACTTTATATTTGGTGAAGTTATGCCAATAGTTATAATGAAGCTTCTGTTAAATTATTGTGTTGTTTCTCGGCTGCGCAGGATGTTTCCACAACAGAAATAAAGACAGAAAACTGCATAAATTCTGTATTTTTCAACGTTTTTGTGAAAACAGTACATATTATGACGTAATTGTGACGTCATCAGATAAAAATCTTTATGTTATTCATTTATATTTCTTGACCCTATGCATTTCTAAACATTTTGTGCCAATTTGAAATGGTTATCAAACATTTTATTTTCTTGGGCCAAAACTAGGCCTTAATGCCCGTACTCCTTTATACAAATTGATGGCGTTAAGAGTCACATTGATGTATTTCCGTGTTTCTTTGTGTCTCTTTTTTATGAGTTTTCAAGACCTCCAAACTGAAGCTTATAAACCTGCAACACAATTTTATCATCGTTTCTACCTGTATAAGAATAATCTTTTTGTGGATTGAATAAGTCAACTAAATGGTCTATCCCTTTTCCTTGACTTTCAATGTTGACATTACTTTCCTTTTCGTCGAGCCTGCTACTTTTGTCGCAAAAAGCGAGACATTACTAACCAACCTTAATTCCGCCGTTAGCGACGTCCACAAATATTCACTGTGTGGTTCAATTTTTTTTTAAATTTTGATAACTTTCTTAAATTATCCTGGATTTCTACTGTCTCGAGTAGATAAATATCGTATTACACTCGATGCAGTGGTTGAATCTATATTTATCATGTGTTTATGATCAACAGATAAATTTCAAGAAGTAAATTTGGTAAAAAAAATCTAGTTTACTTATAAATAGACTTAGTTTTTATGAAGGTTAACATTACATTCACACTGTGGTTGAAGCTTTTTAAATTTTAATAACCTTCCAAAATATCCTGGATTTCTACCTAACTTGGACAGTAGCTTGTTTATGATCATAAGATACTATCCAGAAGTAAAGTTTGTAAAAAAAATCCTTTTTTCGTATATTTACTTATAAAAAACGGACTAGTTTTTTTCAGGTAACATAACATACACTCTGCAGTTAAAGTTTTTAAAACATTTATTGGATTTCATAAACCATCCTGAATGTTTACCAAATTTGTACAGAAGCTTATTACAGAACTAACCAAAAATTTTAATATTTTTTCCCTGTTTTTGTTGAGCCTGCGACTCACAACAAAAGAAGGCAAGACACTGGGTTCTGTGAAACCCTTACAATTTTGATAGCTAAATACATCGGTAACCCATCTCCAGCTAGGGGTTGAATTGAAGGTCAAATGAATATGCATTCAATGAGATCTAATAATTAACTTCCAAGTGCATAACTCATCAATCATGTTTCACAGCTTATTTAACAAAATAGAAACTGATAGGCTGATATAATTTCACTATACCATTTTTATTTATGATTTAACAGCAACAAAAATTCATATATTTTTTTAAAATCTCGTAGCTAATGCACCTATAGCAAAACGATCGTTTTAGGCTGATCACTTTTTAAAAGTACTTACTGATTTTCTAGCATTACCAAAACTTTTGATCAGTTGACCATATTAAAATTAGTAATTACTAGTAATTACTGGGCCGTTTTAGGAATTACTTGTATTTACTAAGTGCATCGGGAATAACATGTATTTCCTAAATTTTAGTAATTACATGTAATTCCTAAATTTTAGTAATTACATGTAATTCCTAATTTCACTCATTTACTGTAATATATATACATAACATTGGCGACGAGGATGACAACGTGTACATATAGACTTTTGCGGATCATTCCTGAACCAACTGTTTTTAATTGAAGAGGAAGCACATTCATAATGGGTTGATGCCATTCGAATGTCGAGTACAACATCAGAAAAGATGCAATGTTGATTTTCTTTACATGGAATACCTACTGAAATAGTGGCTGACATGTACAATGGACCGCATTCTACATCGAGTGAATTTGAGACATAAATCCACGTCGCATATTACTACAGCTTAATTGTTTGTTTAAATGCGCGTAAATCAAATATCAATAATGAAAGAATACAGAAACAGAGGAGTGAGAGAATCGCAAAAGGAGAACCTTTGTTAGATAAAAACTCTACGGACAGTAACAAGTGGGAACAAGGAGTTATCGTTCATACACTTGGACCAATAACTTATCAAGTCCAAGATTTAGTAAGGAGATATATGTTAATCAGATGCTTGAATATGAATCGAAGGAAAATAAAGACACACCAAACATACTTGAAAATGACATTCAAGCCGCGAAACCGAGAACTCTGAATATAATGATAAATTTGAACCAACCAAAATAATCGAATATGCATCCGTTGACATTGCCAATGACACTATCATAACGCGCCGCTCAGATAGAGAAAGGAAAGAAACAGAAAGACTTATTGAAAACTTATTGACTGTAAATATTTGTGCAGTGGTATACCTTAAGGTTAAGGATACTATAATTGAACATTTGTAATACATAGAAAGTATACCGTGTGGCTTTTTAAATTTTTGTTGAGTGTAAATTTATTCTATTACTTTCATTCACTGGAGATTAATCTTGCTTATCTTAATCTCCAAAATTATAGCAGAAAAGATTGTTATTTAAACACAATACATTATCACTATAGTTTAATTGACTGATAATTTTAAAATACTGACAGTTAGGAATTGATAATCATCAGATTAGCGGATGTTTCTGTCAATGGATCAATATCTCTAATCATAATTCACAGGTGAAGTATTATGTAAGGGTTTATAGGCGTAACTTTCCCATGCCATTAAAGTACTCTTTGTTTTATATGTACTGAGATATTGCAAATATAAATATTGTATGTGTAGATTAAACAAAAACACATATGCTCTCGTGAAATAGTCATCACTGCAACCACCGATGAATATATAACATCCATGAATTGCATTGTACATATATCAAAGATTAGAAAATAAAATGTCTGTTAAACATGATTTGATGTTTACATATATATACGTACAGCCTTCTCTGTAGTAAATTGTAATGTCTGTAATATGCGCAAATCCGAACGAAAATTGAAACATCCACCAAGCTCGACTATAAGTATTCATAACAACTGTTTGGGAACACGTACGATTTGTGAATTTGTTTGATTCGGGTGGGTATATGGCATATTCCGGATTCCCCTCTGGTTTCTGATAGCTAGAACTTTGTGAAGCAATGCCATTTGGTGTAAGATTATCTGTAAAAGCGTAGTAAAAACAAAATGAAAATATGTCACATGTCTGCAAAGCACATACATTTTTAATAGATGAATAAACTTAAGTTCCAACGTAAGCGCTTTAATGTTTATGTCTTATCACCGAACAAAGTTTTGTATACATCATTACTACTGAAATAAAAAGCCATTGCTAATTTATAGTTTGTCTTTCTATGTTGTAATGATAACCCTTTGTTTCAGATAAGGGTAAAAGTTTGGTACCATTTAAACGTTTAAACTCGCTACAATTATTTGCACCTGTCCTAAGTGAGGATTCTGATGTTCAGTAGTTGTCGTTTGTTGATGTGGTTCATAAGTGTTTCTCGTTTATCGATTTTTTTATATATAGATTAGACCGTTGGATTTCCCGTTTCAATGGTTTTCACTAGTAGTGTTTTTTGGAACCCTTTATAGCTTGTTGTTCGGTTTGATCCAAGACTCCGTGTTGAATACCCTATCTTGACCTTTAAAGGTTTACTTTTATATTGTGACTTGGATGGAGAGTTGACTCTTTGGCACTCATATCACATCTTCCTATATATATTGTCCGGTAATAGGTATAAATTAGTCAAAATGGGTTTTCTGTTAATAACAAGCAAACTTATAACAGTTCTTTAATATAAAATATTTGTTTTCTAATATTTAAATGTAAAAACAATAAGCAGAACATGTCATCAAATTAATCAATTGATGGATGTATTTATTCAGCAGGCTGTTGTATGAAATTTCAGCCTATCAATATAGTTTCTTACCTATAATGTATCTCAATTTAACTTCAAAGCCGTGGCGTTCGCCATTTTATTTTTGAGCTTTTATGCAGAAGATTAATCCAGAAAAGTGTATCGAACACACATAATTTATATATATTGCTTTTTTTTCTTTTTCTCCACAGAGCGTTCAACCTGATTATTCACATGCAAAATTTTCTCTGTCAGTTTTCAACAAATACGTTTCCTAGCTCGTTTTCTCACTGGAACTAAGTATCAAAATGAAAATTTTGGGAAAATATATAAAACGATATTGAGAGCATGTATATAAGGGTTTACTCCTTGATTGGGGGTATTATGATCATTCCTATTAAGTAGGACTTGCTATGTTATACTTATATATTTTTCGTTACTACTAACACCCAGAGGTTCCAATGAGCCGTAACTGCACACATAAGTTGTGGATTCGTTTATAATCGTGAATATAGAAGAAGAACAGTATTAGTTTTCGTGGTTAGAGGAAAAGTTGTCGTCATGTTAGTCTGTTGAAAAGGAACTATGAGACTAAATGTAAGATATTCTATGGGACAAATGTGCTACTGTGCCAACAGGATTCCACTAAATAAAGATTAAATAAGGACTATTTGTTGAGGTTTTCCAATCCTTAACCCTACACACTGTCAAGACATTTTGACTTTGAGTAAAGAGTGTATTGGCTCCATTTCATTCAACATTAATTAAAAATAAACCCATTTGCAATTCATATATTTGAGCAAAGTAAGTTACTTTATCTTTTAATTTTCTTTAAAATCGTTGTGGTCAGATTTTCAAAAAAGGTCAATCTAAGTGAATTCGTCAAATGCAAATAAAGAAATTGAAAATGTCTTTGAAACATAGTTAAGATATATATTTTAGAGCGAAAATGTATTTAATGTTGGTACATATGTTTATCATGGTCTCATTTTGCGTTGGAATTTCGTTTAGCCAGTCTGAGAAGTTATCGACAAACGCTAAATTACACAAACGCAAAAAAGCGAAATGAGTTGCATAAACTTCCGTAGAAACGAGTAAATATTTTAAAATGTCTTTACCTAATTATCTAGTTAAACACTTTCTTTCTAAAAATGTCTAAGTGTCGGTCAGTCGTCAGTTTGGTAATTATTAGTGAACAAAAACACGTCTTTCTTAGTCTTAGCCAGTAAATGACTACCATAACGATCGTTTGAAAGAAAAGAATAAGGGGTTATTTAAATACAGTTGGTAAGGAAGTTTTTACATCTTATTTATTAATTTCTGTAAGGTTTTGTTTTTCACACTTATTTCCTTAGGAAATTTTTAACATTCATGAGTAGAGAATTTCATATGTATACATTTAAAACTATACTCAGCAAGACTAGAAACGCACCCAATCCTATATGTTGCCCGTTTTCCTTCATTTGAATCTTTGCGTCAATAAATAAAACAGTCGGTTGTTATTATACTTACGTTAATGGACAAAACGTAATTTCTATTTGCATATCTTACTTTCAAAGTATTACAGTTATTAAATCAAAAGTTAAAGTAAAAAGTTTGGTTCTGGGTAGAAACGCGACTAGAAAACAGAACTTAAGCCCTGTGTCATTCTTTCTATTTGGGACTTTCATGAAACTTCATTCTTTTTCAATTTAGAAAATTAAAAATATTAAAATTCTTGGTGAATGGTTTCACTAATTTAAAGTATACTGTGGATTCATTATTATTCGTTGGATATCAATTTACGTGGGTTTCGTGGTTACAGGTGAACCACAAATTCAAATGCTCAACAAATATCATATTTTCAATAGGCTTTGTATATACAAAGATTGACAATACCACAAAATCAAATATCCAAGAATATGCAAGTTTTCATCAATTCACGAACATTGATACCATCGGAAATAAAAGAATCCACAGTATATGAATTTAGAATGTTATTATCAAAATATATAACTTTAGTATTGAGCGGTTTCAGTTGTTCAGAAAACATTGTTAGAAATATCTTAACTAGTCAGCAAAACAAAACTAAGCGAAAAAGAAACATTCATAGAAGTTTGAGGTTAAGTGCTTGTTAGTTTTCGATCGGCATTATAAATCAAAAAGAAACTTTATCAATGTCGTCGCGACGTACTTTTCAGGATTTGTTGTCATTAGGAACGTTCAAAACCGATTGTTTAAATTTAGAACACATGAACTATTAGCTATATATAGGTCGTGTAATAAAAATATAGGGTGAATACGTTTAATAGCACAATACAAAAAAATATATCATTGACAAATATACAACATACATCCAATATAACAAATAATTAACTTACGTTGGGCTACGGCCAACAGAACAGTTGTCTTGATTATTATCACTGCCAACATTTCAGCGTTTTATAATTCGGCATGCGGAACTGACATTATCCTTAAATTAATTCAAAAAGGACTATCTTATTCTTTTATTGTTTGTAGGGAAGTAATATATTATGTACTACCTGGTTTGAATAAATACAATCTTTTGTGGAACAGGTGGACCAAAAAGTCTATTAAAAAAAGATATTGTTCTTATATCGGACTAAAATGCTATGATTAATAAATCCTATGTTTATGCTCTGAAAAAATAAATTTTAATTGTTGTCTATCCTATATTGACAACAATTAAAATAAATTTTTTCTCGAGCTGTTTGTCTTTCTTAGGTAAGAAATGTTTTTTTCAAAATGTGCCATAGATAACAAGACAATAATATCATATTCAAACATTGTTTTGCTTTCGTATAAAACAGAAAATTTGACCAACCAAATTCAATGTTAAAAATGGCTGTACCAGGTCAGGAATATGACAGTTGTTGCCTTTTCGTTTGATGTGTTTTGTCATTTAATTTTGCCTATTGATTAGGGACATTCCGATTGAACTTACCTCGGCGTTTAGTATTTTTGTGATTTTACTTTTTTTTTTAAATTACTAACTTTCAATTATGATTAAATGTAAACACACATCTGCAATTTCTTTTTAACAATTTTCGCGAACAAACAACAAACTAAATTATAATTATTGACACATGAACTCTACCTTACTGTATCTCAGCACAAATTAAAATCTTTATGCGAATAATTCACACGAAAAAGCTGATATACCATGTGTAGAGGAATCGATCCTAAAACTAAAGGCTCTTAGGAGCCTGTGTCGCTCACCTTGGTATATGTGCATATTAAACAAAGAACACAGATAGATTCATGACAAAATCGCGTTTTGTGATGGTGATGTGTTTGTAGATCTTTCTTTACTGAACATTCTTGCTACTTACAATTTTCTCTATCTATAATACACTTTCTTGCTTAGTAGAGTTGTTGTCTCTTTGACACATTCCCCATTTCGATTCTCAATCTTATTTGCCCATTATATAAATAGATCTTTAGTTACAGAGAAAAATATTTTGTAAAAATGTACAAAAATTTACCAAATTAATGAAAATTGTTAAAAATTGACTATAAAGGGCAATAAGGGGTCAACTTTCCATTTTGGTCATGTTGACATATTTGTGGATCTTACTTTGCTGAACATTATTGCTGTTTACAATTTATCTTTATCTATAAGTATATTCAAAATAATAACCAAAAAACGGCAAAATGTCCTAAAAATTACTAATTCAGGGGCAGCAACCTAACAACCAGTTGTTCGATTTATCTGAAAATTTCAGGACTGATAGATCTTGACTTGATAAACAATAAACCCATGTCAGATTTGCTCTAAATACGTTGGTTTCAGAGTTATAGGCCAAATTCTACATTTTACCCCTATGTTCTATTTTTAGCCAAGTTTGGTTAAATTTGGCCCAGTTGTGTCTGAGGAGAAAATTTTTGTAAATGATAACAAAAATTTACGAAAAAATTGGTAAAACATGACCATAAAGGGTAATTACTCCTTAAGGAAGTACACCACTAATTCATGGTCCCATTACTTTCTATGTTAAACTCCTCCATTTCAACCAGGCACACCTCTTTCATTTTAAGTTCAAATAAAGTGACAATCATTGCATGTCAAAGCAACACTTTATGGTGTCTTCTACTGAAAAAATCAACATACCTTTAATGGCATATAACAAAGAACTGGTTCCCGGAACTTCGGATGTATCAAAACAGGTACTGTAGATCGGACAAACAGACCAAATGTACCCTCTTTTTAAAATTTGATGCAGTTATTTTAATATTAAAATTAAAAGTCCAAAAGTGTTCTACAATGATCACCAGTCCTGCAGCTTTCATTTGATGCCAAAAAAAAACTAAATATCCTACATATTTTGAAAGTTGAAATCATGCGTAGGAACTATTTTGCGTTAAATATGTACTACTTTCTGGTATGTGCTTTCTGGCCGGGCCCGAATTAGTGGTGTTACACCTGAAGGGGTCAACTGACCATTTTGGTCATGTTGACATATTTGTAGATCTTACTTTGCTGAACGTTATTACTGTTTACAGTTTATCTTTATCTATACGAATATTCATGATAATAACAAAAAACGGCAAAATTTCCTTAAAAATACCAATTCAGGGGCAGCAACCTAACAACCAGTTGTCCGATTCATTTGAAAATGTCAGAGCAGATATATTTGACTTGATAAACCAATTTACCCCTGTCAAATTTGCTCTAAATGCTTCGGTTTCACAGTTATAAACCAAATTCTACATTTTACCCCCATGTTCTATGTTTAGCCATGGCGCCCATCTTGGTTGATTGGCCGGGTCACCGGACACTTTTTTTTTAACTAGATATCCCAATGATGGCCACGTTTGGTTAAATTTGACCCAGTAGTTTCAGAGAAGAAGATTTTTGTAAAAGTTAACGACGGCGGACGATGCCGGACACAGAGTGATAAGAAAATCCCACTTGGCCCTTTGGGCCAGGTAGGCTAAAAAGCGGTATAAATTCAGATCGGACAATATTTGAATCTCAAACAGTCAGCCATTCATTTGTACACAAACTTTATAATATTTGTAGTTTTGATGTGACTGTAATAATAAAGAATTATTTAAAAACTTGGTACTGTACTAAATATTAACCTTTCGCAAAGGGCCGTCCCTTAAACAAACGTGTATGTGTAACGCCATGACATTGACAAACGTATACATTGGTGAAGTCATTATAAGAAAGAGAACTTTCAAAGCCAACAATACGTAACACATATATGATACATTTAATCATGGATGTACAGTAATGAGATACTTTTGTTACTTTTGTTACGATGTGTTAGTCTTAATTGCTTTAAATATTGAATTTGCAGTATGATAGATAGAAGAGGCGAAAATGTAATAAAACAATGAAGTATCAATACGCAAAGGTATAATTACCTCAGTAGCCAGTCCAGTTGGAAAGCAGGTCACGGTTTGACCCCAAGTTTATCAGCAACAATAGAGTCACGTGACCGTGAAAATTCAGTAAAAAAACGGATGAGACAAACCTTATTTTAACCCACTGAATACTATTGTCGTAATAAAAACTTATTGACCTAACTAATCTTGAGTATCCATAGTTTATTCTCGTCAAAGCTCACACATCAAATCAAAGTCCTTTATTCTTTATTTTATCTGCAAACTTGGAGTTTGGGTGAAAATTGTCAAGTCTCCTGAACGAAAAATCTAAATATTTACGAGGAAACTAAAAATGATGGGCTGAATTTAAATTTAATAAAGCATCTCATTAAGACAAACTATTGATATGAATATCTCGGCAATAGAATGTTGGATACGCAAACGTCAAATTGATTTCAAACCGAAGCGGTGGTTTTTATGCCGATTTGTGCAAGTGGTTATCTCCCCTTAATATCACCAGTCAAAAATAAAAACCCAGCAAAATGCATAAAAATTAAAAAAGGAGTTTACCTTACAAAAATTAGAAAGAAAATAAACGAAACTCGATTTATAACTATGTTATGATAATATAAAGAAGAGATACTTCCCCCTATTTTTCAGAGAAGGACTAAATGTAAATATTAAAAGACAAAATATTACTGCAGTAAAAAAAAAAACAATTCAGAAATGTGGATAATGACACCTACATGTAAAATTAATAACCTAGCTATATTCAATTTGAAAGAAATTAGATCTGGCGGATGAAATATACTACATGCAGAATTTTTTTAAACACTTCTGATTATATTTAATGCAATAAAACATAGTTTATACAATTTCAATAATCTTTCTGAAATTGATATAATTATTAAATAAATAGTACTGATCATATATATTTTATATTCTATAAAGTGTGACCAAGAGTCTCAACAAATTTCTTCAAATTAAGAGAGCCTTTAAACTCAAGCCTATATGTTTCTTAGTTGAACAGTAAAATACAAAAAAGGGATTAATAAGTTTTATACCAAAAATATTGACAGAAATTTTGTTAAAAAAATATATGCTTTAAATTATAAGTGAAAGTGACACAATTTTGAATTTCAGAATCATTATTATTGTAAAATTAAACTATTAGATTAGCTTGCACAGTAGCCCTTTGTCTTATTTCTCAGGGTATTTTATAGATTATAAAAGTTAACTTTTTGGAAAAAATGGGGCTTCTTCTCTTGAACAGGTTGCTGTATCAGCTTCTTTAAATAATTACATATTTATAAACAAAGTATTGTATATACACTTTATCTGAATACTAGTAATAGGAAATGAAATGAAACTGGTGGGACAAATTCTGTCATTTTACTTCAATAATGATCAAAGATGCTTAAATTTGACAAGAATTTGCCATTTGAATAAATTCAATTTTGTAAGAACACATCTCTGAATAAACTTCTTGTTTGGCTGACATGGCTTGATAAGCTAGTTTTTGCTCTTATTACTATAAAATTGAGAATGGAAATATAGCTTACTAAGTAAAGAGATAATAATATAAGCAAGATTTTATTAACTGACCTTCATTTTCTTTTTTTGATATGTTTTTTTCCTACAGAATTTTCTTTGCAATGCATTTTCTATTGCTATTTTTGTGCTTTTGTCCATCCATGCAGTAGGCTATCAATAGTTTGTCAGATCTGTCAGAATTTTCCAAGACGTTTAGCTTTAAACGAAATAAAGAAGATCTTTGTTTGTTTTTTCACTTTTCCAATGTGTAAATTTTTACTATGCACATGACCCTGACACATATTTTGTTATAAACGTTACATGACGTATGTTGAAAAAAGAAAACAATGTCACCGTCAATTTGTGTAGGTGATCAAAAGGGTTTTAGTTACTTTAAAATACAAGTATCGTATGGAATTGTGAAAATCCACAATTTTTAATCAAAATTTCATTCATGTCTTTAATAGAATCAGTATGTTAGAGCACTTTGAAACAGGTACAATGAAAAGAAGCTAAACTTCACTGTTTTGAAGTTGAAACGTAGCTAAAACCAGATACAAATTGACATGGCTGGTGGTCACTAAAATTGATGTATAAAAGTAAAAAATGATGGCTTCAAAAAAGTGTATAAATTTGAAATAGGTTTCCCGGTTTCATTTAAGATTATAACCGTTCTTTTCTGTATTTGGATACGCAAACGTCAAATTAGGAAAAATCGATTTTTTTGGCGAACAAAAAAGATGGCTATTTTTTTTTTAGAACGGACAGGAAAAAGGAATAGCAATAACAAGCTATTTTTTGTAATGTTTGTATGTCGTAAATAAATTATATTGGTCACAAAACCTACAAATTTTTAAATTTAATTATAATAAAAGCATGACAAGTTGCAAAAAATACTTCAAACGTCAATCTTTTAGCCGATAGATTTGGCGGACTTTTTGACGTTACGGACGACTGTAGCGCCACCTAATTAATTCCCCCTGCTATTGTTGCTGATAGAGCTTGACGACAACGGCCGTATCGAAGGACTTGCTTTCCAACTGAGTCATGATATGATTTATAACAAACTTTCTAAATCTGTTCATAAATAAATTTCGAAATTATCAGAAAAAAGGTTATAAAGCTTTTTCCCTGTTTTGTGGATATTATACATTGTTGGCTTTCAATTCTAACATGACGTCCTTCAAACACTTTGACTACACACCCGTGGTAAAATATGAATATATTGTCAGGGCTGTTCCAATCGTTCTCTCACGTCATATTCTTTTTTATGAATGAGATAACAGACGTCATAGAGGGATGACGTAAGAATATGAGCATTTTACGGGAAACTACATGCTTGCCAAAACAAAAATCATCCCAAAAAGGAAACGTAAACAGACGATGCTAAATATGGTATTGTAAGACATTATAAGTAAATTATAATTTAAATTCACCAAAAATTATCAAAATACGTTATTGTTAAAAATTTAAGCATGTCACTAATTCAGTTTGTTCCTTTCTTTTACGCCAATTGAATAGTGTGTTTATTTATGGGACCGGCAAATATTTGCCTCCACCTAGAGCGTCGATCCAAAACAATAGCCGTACATGTATTTGTCCTTATATAATCGAAATAATTCTTAGGGGCTTGAATATATCGTGATTTTACCACAGATTGTCCCTTACTGCCAATATTTTACTCATCGCTATAACCACGTGGTAAAATCGAACGACTTTGAGCGTTCCGATCAAAGTTAAAAGCGCTTTTGACACATGAAATTTCTATAAATTAAATCATTATTTTTAGTATAACTTAAATAACAGATGAATCAACACTACTCTTATTGTGGATTATGATAAGATAACATGATATAAAAGACCTGGTGCAAAATAATTTAGGGACAATTGAATGACCCTACCTAGTTCAATACTGAATGTCGGGAATTAAAATTGTACACGTACACGTACATGTACAAAAATTACTAAAATTGCATTTCAACAATAGTTGCAAAAGTTATTTGGCATTAATATTAATTCACTTACAGGGTATTTGCATTGTAAATAAATACATTCATTCTAAAACCAGATGTTGGGATGATACGGGTTATGTTCCACCCATACAAAATGTATATATAATGATAGTATGTTACTAAACCTCTAGCGTAGCGGGAGGGAGTGTGCTTGATGTTCATATGTCGAAGACATAAAATTGAATCAGTGTAATTGAGATCAGGCCTTGAAGGCATAAAACTTTGCTCAGTGCTCGGAGCACAAAAATCATGCTCGAAACATGAAATCCAGCAATTTGATTGGTTGATTCTCGAGTCTGAGTACAAAAATCATGCTCGAAAGTTTTATGGCCGTGAGGCCAGAAGCTTGCATTCAAGTTACTGCTAGTAGTCTTTTGTTTATTTATGTAACATTGTCATTTTGTTAAGTTTCATTTGTTACCTATTCTAACATTGGACTCGGACTTCATTTTAACTGAGTTTTACTGTATGTATTGTTGTGTGGTTTTTTTTTAACATTGGCTACAGGTATAGGAGGAGGGTTGGGATCTCAATAAATATGTTTGACGCCATCGCATTTTTGCGCTGGTCCCAAGTCAGGAGGATCTTGCCTTTGTCAGTCTTGAATTTTTTTTAGTTTTAGTTCATTTATATTTTTCGGAGTTTAGTATGACGTTCATTATCACTGCACTAGGACACATTTTCAAATAGTGGAAAGCTGATGCACGCTTCCGAGTGCAGTATTTTCTCTACATATTGAAGATCCTTTGGTGGCTTTTGGTCGTTTTGTTCGATTTGATTAGGTTGTTGTCTCTTTGACACGTTCCCAACATTATTTCTGAATTTCAATATTGGTGATACTTCTGTTTCTCATGTTGAATAATGGCAATACATACTAGTCAATAAAATTATGTTATCTTTGTGCTCATTATAAAGTTATCATTAGCATTGGGCCATTAATCTTCTTGTCTTTTTAATAAGTCGAATTAAAATTCATTGGAAGATCATAACCCTACTCTTTACTTCTGATCAATATAGAATAAACATACACTGCAAAAAACACAGTGAAATTCGAGTCAAACTGATTGATTTTTCTTTTTAGTTGAGCAATGCATAGCCCGTTCTTGTGGATTGAAAACAATTTGCATATAAGCTGTACTAACATGATATATTTATATTAAT
Source organism: Mytilus edulis (assembly GCA_019925275.1). Classification (NCBI taxonomy): domain Eukaryota; kingdom Metazoa; phylum Mollusca; class Bivalvia; order Mytilida; family Mytilidae; genus Mytilus; species Mytilus edulis. The sequence continues at coordinate 84,644,120 of CM034349.1, read as the reverse complement.
CTTTTAACCAAAACTTGAACGTTACCAAATATTCTGAACAAAACGTATAAATTATAATGACGATTAAATCATGCCATAGTCATATTTTATGGTGATAAAACAAATTATAATATTTCCCTTACCAACACAAGGATTGTGTTAGAATTGTTTGATAAGTTCACAATGTTTTAGATCTTTTTTGATTTAATCAAAATTTCCTATTTTATCAATGTTTTGGCTTTGAGCATTACTGGAAAAAAAGTATAAACACCAAACAACAATACCGAAATCAATTCATTTGCTATTGTAAGCTCAATAAAAGGGAAATCCAAAAACATCAGCCAAAAATAACTGCTGGACTATATGTGTTCTTAGAAACATTCTTAGTGACATGTCAGGGGTTTTTATACTTAATATGATTAGTTTTTTATGCTTATTTGAATAAGAAATTTATCAAGTATAATTATAGTGTTTTCGTGGATTAGTCAACGAAATGGTTTACCTTTGTTTCACTTTCAATGTTGACATTATATTCCCTTTAATGATATGGTACAATTTTATAATGTGTAACCCATCTTTAGCTATTGAGTTAAATTGAAGGTCACATGAACTCGTATTTAATGAAGCCGAACTATTCACTTGCAAGTGAATAATTCATCAGCAATGTTTATTTGCGTATTTTGACATGATTGAACCAAATTGGTTGTAAAAAGCGAATTAATATTTCATCATTTCAATTATAGTACACAGCTACTTTTGCATAGGTACTATTTCTGTACTAAAATATGTAGTACTGGAAATTTACTTTTAATATTTAGTACTATTTCTTTACTTAAAAATTAATGTTATATTTAGGTACTTGTATTTTACAGTACTTGATTTGTACTAAATATTTTGGCACAAAAATAATACAATATTCCATGTTTGAAAATCATAATTTTAAGAGATTTGAAAAAGAAAAACTTTCAAAATGCTGAAATATAACGGTAGTAACCAAAAATCTGTAGTACCTAAATTTTAAGTACAAATTAAGTACTGTAAAATACAGGTACCTAAATATTACAATAATTACAAGTAACAAAATAGTACTGAATATTAAAAGTAAATTTCCAGTACTACATATTGTTAGTACAGGAATAGTACCTATGCAAAAGTAGCTGTGTAAAGATTGAAACAAACGATATCATATTCTATTTTTGTCATGTCTCGCAGCTAAAGCCCCTGCAAACCATATACCTAAAATTAATAATGTGTAATAAGATTTGTAGAGGAATTCCGTTTCCTTTAACTTAATATTTTGCAATACGACGGATTTTTCTTAACAAAGTTAATCGGATGATACAAAGACCTTGTTGATATTATTCTATATCAACGTCACAAAAAAACACGATTATCTTGAAGTATAGATCCTTGGTTTTGACCTTGTTAATCAATTTTTATAACGTGTTATAGTATTGTTTTATTTGTCTTTATGGATATTATTTGTAACGTGTAGTCTGTTTTTAGTGGTACCCATTTAACGTGGCTCTGTATTAATACGTCCCGTCATTGTGTTATTGTTTTATGATGATTTTTGTGTTCTTGTCTTTCTTTTTTGCTAATACATGTATACTTTGTCTTTATGTTTGTTAGTGTTTTTTGTTACAATGACGTGTCTTTGTACTTATAAATCCCGTCATTGTTCAATCATAGTTGTTTGTAACAAACTTCATTTATGTATATATTTATTTACATAGGACTATTTTTTATGTGAAGGCTTATTTTTGCTAACACCGGATTATATAGTCAAGCAGACCTTTCATGTGTATCACGTGATTAGACACCTATTGAAATTTCACAGGTATGTTTAAAATCAGTCGACACATTGCTATTGAGTAAAGCATAAGGCGTATTATTACAACACTCAGGTAAGACATTTTTACTTATTATATAGTTCATTGAGGTCTATTTTGCTGTCGAGATGATATTTCTTACTCTCGGTCCAGAATGTCCAAATAATTGCTATATCATGCAAATGTATAGATAAAGTAACTAATTTTTGGGTTCAATATCTATTTTGCAGGTTTTTTTGGCCCGATTTTGGTGTGCGTACAGCACGTTACAAATACCGTCGACTGGTCTGTGTATATGGTGTCGGAGATATAAATGGTATTATAAGTAATACGGTTACAACTCGATGTTTGCTGATATCAATTACAACGCCTTGAGTCGGGAAAATTATCCGTTAGAAATATTAAAAAAAGTCCGTTTAAAAACTGTAAATTCAGAAATTATTGCGTGCATTTATTATAATAATTGCGATTTTGTCATTAAAGACTAGAATGCGATTTCAATTTTTGCAATATTCAGATAGATCCGGTTTAATTCAGATGAAGAATTTCCAAATGCGAGTTCAAATCGTTGCGATTTTAAACCTGACGCATTTTTCGCAATAATAAAACCATCGCAATCAATTCTGCATTTACAGTATATGTTTAACGCATCGAGCAGTCCGTACAGTATTATGCAGTTTCAAGTTGTCATTCCTCATTTGAAGTTTTAATTGCATTAAAAGTATAAAATCTAGTTTTCTTTTCATCAATTTAGAATCAACCAATAAGGTGTTAGAATAGTTTTTTTCTGTCTGTTATATAGTACAGAAATTAAAGGGGAACATCCAAAAGGAATAAGACAGTACATGCAACATTCTACCTTTACAGGGAAGTGTGCAAAGTTGATCGAGGTGTGCGGACTGTAATTGTTTTGTTTCAATTTGTTTATTTCATATAATTATATTAAGTTCTGTTTTGTGTATGTTTATTTAGTTACATTTGCATGTATTCATTTAATTATTTCATTTATGTTGAATTGACTTTACTTTTGTTTTGTTTATTAAATTTATATTTTAATCTATTTTTGTATAACATTGGCCACTTGACAATCCAAAGAACTCAATTCGTTACATTGTTGTATTTTTATCTTTTATTTTTTTCTGATATGCTTTGTCTTCATGGCATTTTGTGTTTCTTTGTTTCATATGACGTGGTTTTGTACTAATACATCCCATCATCGTGTTATATATAGTGCCATGGTAAATGTTTGTTAATATGTGTGTATTTTTTATAGGGATTAAAATAATTACACAATGTTGACTGCTGTGTCCCTATTTTACATTGGTACCTATTATGTTTGTTTGTTATGTTCTAACATCGTTGTCAACAAAATGGAAATTTATGCAACTGTCATACGAGAGGTTTAGATAGCTATTAAAATCTGGACTAATCTATTTGTAGAAAATGCATGTCCCAAGTCAGGAATATGACAGTTTGGGCAATATTCGTAATTGTTTCTCCATAGGCGGAAATGGTAACGTTTTCTTCTGCTGCTCAGCCCATATCGTAAACTTGTGTAGGTATGATGGCTTGTTTCGAAGCTGAGACATTTTTACATATATGGTTAAATTTTTGGGGAACGAAGTGTGATTCATTGTTCCGTAAATTAGCAAACCCCGAGTTCCTATTGCGATGCGGCTCCTCTCATGGTACAAAATCCCATTTTAACACAATAAGTTCTTTGAAAATTTAATACTTTGAACACATTTAAAAGCGCCATAGTTTTTACACATTTATTCTGTGTTCCCTTACCGTCTCAATTAACACAAATGGTTCAGCTCAGTCATTTGTTTATCATAGAAATGTGTCAAATATCACTACACAGAGATTTTTTGTTTACACCTGACTTTTGAGTTCCTCATTTCAAGGCACATTAGGGATATTGTCCCAGTTGTTATCTAGTCGTTTTGATGAGCTTAGGATGTTGCCTTTTAAATAGGGACTTTTCGTTTTGAATTTTCCTCAGATTTTTGTAGTTTTTTTTGTGATATTCATTTGTTATACGCTTTTTATATCAACTGTATCAAGAAATATAAGTGGATGTAAGAGATGATACTTATAGTAGTTTTTAAAAAATAAATGATTTTTCTATGTAATAATATCAGATTATTACATGGCATTTTTCATATCTCATGTATTATCAGCTCTGGGTTCAATATCAGCCAAAGAGCCGCATGGTTCGAGGGCTGATAATACAAGCGATATGAAAAATGACATAGTTATGATCTTTTTATCATTTGCTTCAACAATGGAGAAAAATAACAGTTTCATATATTGATCTTTCTACGTGGTTCCCAAATAGAAGTCCAAAGTTCACGGCTCTCGGGCTGCTATCTTGACCTAGGGCTGATAAGGGGTCTGATATGAAAAATGCCAGGTTATAATCTATATGTATGTTCATGAATTGAATGTTTATATAAGGCATACCATTTGTCGTAAAGAGTAAACAATTAAAAGAGCCAACATGCCTTAGAATCAGGCTGGGAAAACATGGCAAACAAAAAATTCACTGAAATTTATATCAATTCATGTTCAAGATGTATAATGTTTCACGACTATAATATTCGTTTCCTTTTCTAGTTCTGCAAAATCAAGGGGAACTCACTCCGAAAGTATTATATAATTCTAACTAACAGTTAAATGTATCTACTTATTGTCGGCATTTCCAGACACGCTGTCCAAAGCGCGAATCATTACCATTTCTAACCCAGGATAAGGGTAACTTGAAAATAGAATTGGAAAGTCGATTAATTTTTTGGCCATGTTTTGAAATTCTAATAATTTGCCTGATTCTTTTAAAGACTTGTACTTCAGTTGACTTGTTAGGCTCAAATACTTCATAGCTTACAATATGATAGTAAGATATTGGAAAACCATGTAACTATAGAAAAATAGTTCTAAACTTATCTTGTTTTTCGATTATCGTTCATCATGTTCATACGTAGGATAAAATGTATCTGTAAAATGTGCAAGTCTATATGAAAATAAATGATTTTTACAAGAATTGAATAACAAATTCTCAACTGAATACAATTAAAGGTACCAATTAGAGTCCACCAAATGCGAATTTCGACAACAAATGTCTATTCAGAGAAGCACGCTCGCAGCACGTTCGAAGCACGTGTATTTTAACATAAAAAAATATATACTTAGAAATCTTTAAAACCCAAAATGACAAAACGTATAGATTAACAAAGAAATAAATCATGGATTTGTCTAAAGGAGATATATCCCTAAATCTAAAGAAATTTTAAAAGTATTCTTAAATATCATAAACATCTCTGTTGAGAGTTCATATATTAATAACAATTAGCACTTAGAATTTATATTATCAAAAAATTAAGAACTATGTATCGGAAAACTGGTTAATCTGCACCTATTTTACGCTCTTGTACAGAAATTTAAAAACTTTGCAAACTAGAAACTTTTGATGTAATTTTCATCAACGAAATAAAATGAATAAATAAAAGCAACAGTAGTATACCGAAAATTATAAGACGATTGAGAAAAAAACAAATCCGGGTTACAAACTAAAACTGAGGGAAGCGCATCAAATATAAGAGAACTACGACACAACAAAAACACAAGATGAAAATGTAACACACACAGAAACGAACTATAATATAACAATGGCCATTTTCCTGACTTGGTACAGGACATTTTAAGAACAAAAATGGTGGTTTGAACCTGTTTTGTGGCATGCCAAACCTTCCGGTTTAATGGCAATGTTAAATATAACATTAAAATACATTACATGACAGTACTACAATACAAATAATTGGGAGAAAATATAGGACAGAAAAACACACGAATACTAGCTAACAAAAGATACCAGGTTTAAAATTTAATACGCTTGACATGCGTTTCCTCCATACAAGACCAACCAGTGACGCTAAGATAATAAAAGTTTGAAAGCCAAAACCAGTCCAAATTAAAGAGCACCGAGGACCAAAAGTTCCACAAAGTTAAGACCAATACTGCTAGGATTTTCTGCCTGGGATAAGAACATCCTTGTTATCTAGAACAATTCACACTTATGCAAACAGTAAATTTTATAAGATAAAATGATTTTCAATTTAACCTCTTTCAACAAATGTTCTTTTCGCATAAGTTTACAACTTATTCTTAAGAAATTTGATGGAACACAATGAAAGACCATTCGTTTTTATTCTAAAAAAAAGTACTATGCGTATTAAATCTTTTTTTCAAAAACGATTGTGAATAAATTATTTTGATAAGTAAACGTAGTATCCAGTATATAAATGAATCGAGTAAGCCTTTGGAACTGTAACATTTTAAATCACTAACGAAGAGTGCCACAATTTTGCACACTATGTTTCTAAAATAGATAACATTCCTACGTCATAAAAATTTATCCACCAACATACTTAACCATATATTTTCATAAGGAAGGATGAAAGATATAATATCAAGGATAAAACGTTCACTTGTCGTTGATTTCTTCTTTCACAAAGGAAACAGTTAGATTAAGAATATATTTACCAATACTTTTTTAAGAAACGAGATATAAAGACGTGACAAAGGTTAATTAAAAAATCAACAAATGAAATCTGATTTCAGCATAAAACGGGCTCAGAATAAAAAAAAAAGATGTCTTCAGTCGTAATGACTATTGACAGCTTTGATAATTTATCCTATTGATTCTAAGATTTGTGAATAGTGTATTTTACTTAAGTTTTTCAATTTAAAAGTGCTTTCGGATTACATAGGGAATAATTTCATTTCTAAATACTAATTGAATTCATTATATTGCCTTAACTTATGCTAAATATATATTTTTTTTTAAATTTCAATCTACAAAATGATATTATTGGGTTTGTGTGTTTCGGAGATTATAAATAAGTAGTTGATTCGGGATGTGGTATTAGTGCTTATTAATAAAAAGTTGCATGTACTTAATAAATGTTTTAGAATAGTTAAACTTTTCCTTGGTTTCTTCTATCAAACAAAGATTTCAAGCCTATTTCAAAATATAAGTCTACATTGTTGCAATAACAACTGAGACGTGTACTAATTCTTTGTTTACTCTGAAATTTTTCTAACGACTCAGAATCGGAGAAAACACAGTTATTTCATAATATGCAAACATACTCTAGTAATTGTCTTATGTCAGTTAAATAAAGTTCGTCGATTTAAAATAATGTTTTTTTTTTAAACTTTCGTAGAAAACATAGCCGTGTAGATCATTTTAGATATAGTTTTGATTATTTTAAGAATTGATTGTTCCATTTATTATCAACACTCAAAGTCATTCACAAGTGGTCATCGACAATGCTAATAGCTTGGCAATAAAAGTTGCTGCGCGCTAGATATACAATGTATTGTTTTGTTTTTGGATTCAATGACATAAATCTAATTTACTTCTTTTTATGTAAGTTCTGTTTTTCTAGTATCTTTTTATTGTCTATCTTACTTTGGCTTTCTAGATATTTTTATCTAGGCGTCATTGACGAGTCATATGTAGAAGAAACTCGCGTCTCGCATATAAAGTTATATGTTTGGTACCTTAGATAACTCATTAGCAAAGAAAAATAGTTAAGTGTCTTTATTTGTAATTTAGACCTTTACATTTAAATATCTATTGCACAAGACTAAAAGAAGGACTAAATTGTGTAAAATATTAGTATCAGCCCTTTTTCTTATAGCTTTCACATCAAAATGTAAAGAAAAAAAGTAATGCAAAAATGCAAATAAAAGAGCCTCCCATCGGAGAAATCGGCGTGTGTTTTATCAGATAACAAAAATCTGACTTTAGAAGATGCA
>CM034349.1:84626236-84636386 GCA_019925275.1 Mytilus edulis | reverse complement strand
TATTTGTTACGAAAACGTTGGTTTTTGTATATGTAATAACCTCCAAATTGTCCTCCCGGTGCAAAACAGGTTATTGGTTATTGTGTCCCGATTCCAAATGACGTGACGTCATTGCTTTCTCAACTGCAATTGCGAACAATGACGATATGTGTATTAAAAAATAGCTACTATAACAATAACAGATTAAACTTCAGTTATGCCAATTTATAGCTTTTGTATATAACCATACTAAAAAAAAAAGATATGTTATAATGCAGTAAATGAAAAAAATATGGAAAATGTGATAAATCTGTTTTAGATTTTACCTTTTGTGGATAATTGGACGTTTTTCCCTGATATGCAGAACTAGAAAAGGTGATAAATAGATTATATTATGTCTCTTCAATATTGGTCCTGGTATCATCCCTAAAGCCTCGGGATGATATTGGAGTCTCGGGATGATACCAGGGCCAATATGGCAAAAATGGCATGTTATAAACTACAAATATACCAGATTTACATTAAATCGTGAAGAAACGTAAGCCAAAATTTATGTAAGATTGATTCACTTTGCACTTATTTAGAAAGATTTTTATTTAGAACGATTCACATATTGGTGTATTTTAAAAATAAACTTTATCTTTTTTTTTATATTTGTATTATTTGGTTTATATTTTATTAATGTATTATACCCAATATATCCTAATAAAATTATTGTACCAATTCAAAACACAAAAACAAACCATAAGTTTCAAATGAGAAGACTTATACCACTGTATTTGTTTGCACATGTCCTAGTTCAGGTACCTGATGTTCAGTGGTTGACGTTTGTTAGTGTTGTTCATAAGCGTTTCTCGTTTTATTTTTAAATAGATTAGACTTAGTTTTTGTGTTTGAATGGTTTTACACTAGCCATTTTCGGGGCCCTTGATATCTTGATGTCCAGTGTGTGCCAAGACGTCGTGTTGAAGTCCGTACGATGACCTATAATGGTTAACTTTTACAAAGTGTGACTTTGATGAAGAGTTGTTTCATTGGTATTCATACCACATCTTCTTATATTTAATTATAGTCATGACAAGTATCATTGTACTTAAATTTCATGTAAATTAGTCGGTTAAACCAATAGTGATAAAACAGAATTCAGTTTATTTATACACAAAATTGAGAATGGAAATTAGGAATGTATCATAGAGACAACAACCCGACTATAGGGCAGAAAACAGCCGAAGGCCACCAATTGGCCATCAACACAGCCAGAAAATTCTGCACCAAAAGATTCAGCTATGCCCTAAACAAAAATGCGTGCTACTTTATACATGTACGTCATATTAAACTACAAAAAATATAAATGTATTAAAATTACAAGAAAACATACAAGCCTTACAAGGGCCATAGTCTCCTGACTTGGGACAGGAACAAAAATGCGGGGGGGGGGAAACATGTTTTATGAAATCTCAACTCTGCCCCTTTATCTCTCTGCAAAACTGCACACATAAATACGCACACAAGTTTGACACTGATGTCAGATAGGTTACAAATGAAATTAAGGAAAATGAAAACGATACCTTAATTGACAAAGGACTAGTAGCTTTTACTGACATGCCAGTTCTAGACCTCATTTAAACCTTCTTTATCATATGAAAATCAAGCTTTATCCCTGCCATTATGGTTTTAGTATCATACCATTATAAAATATGCGAGAGGAACAAATGATTGGGATCCCGCTAACATGTTTAACCCCACCATATTCAGTATGTATGTTTTTGTCCCTAGTCTGGAGCCTGTAATTCGGTTGTTGTTGTTTTTGCTGAATTACTTATTTGGTTTACGTTCGGTTTTTTTTTTAAATATGCGAGAAGAACATATGATTGGGATTAGTTATATAGGGATAGGGACTTTTATAGCTGACTATGCGGTTTGTTGCTGTGCTACTTATTTAGTTTTTATTAATTTTTTGGGTACATTAATTATACCGTTGGTTTCCTCCTTTGAATTTTTTGTACATAAGTGATATCGGGGCCTTTCATAGCTGACTATGCGGTATGGGCTTAGCTCATTTTTAAAGGCCGTACGGTTAACTATAGCGGTTAATTATTTTGTCTCCTTTGGAGAGTTTTTCTCATTGTCAATTATACCACATCTTCTTATTTGTATTACATATAACCCGTTTCATGCCAACAACTGGTTTAAGAACAAAGGCGTTTATTTCCGGTGCAATGAACCTGTGTATATGAGTAAATAGATATTAATACCAAGATATGTCATTGATAATAACATGACAACAGTATTGAAACTATATCCAATTTGATTAAGTCTGTTTAAAGGTTTGGTTAGCTTTTGAGGTGAATGATGACATCTTTTTGCTTTATAGTATAGTATAGTATCATAACGATTTGTGAAATACCTGAACGTATAAGATGTCTGCATGTTGACTCAAATTTACGAATGAATCCTAGTTACGATGATTCAATTCAAATTTTGATACATCTTATGAAATTCAAATAGAAATACAGAGTTCCAATTGTAGATAGTCTTTCAGCTGCAGTAATTCATAATGAGGTGGAATTCAAGATGTTATACTATAAAAAAAGAAGATGTGGTATGATTGCCAATGAGACAACCCTCCACAAGAGACCAAATGACACAAAAATTAACAACTACAGGTCACCGTACGGCCTTTAACAATGAGCAAATCCCATACCGCATAGTCAGCTATATAGGGCCCGAAATTACGATGTAAAACAATTCAAACGAGAAAACTAATGGCCTTATTTATGTACAAAAGATGACAGAAAAACAAATATGTAACACATAAACAAACCCAACCACTGAATTATATGTAACGCCCCAGCTGCCTTATGTGGAACTCTGATATTACGTTATGTTGTTGTATCATAACCTGATGATAGTTTGTCTTTACGTGATATGGTTTTGATATTACGTTATGATGTTTTGATATAACTCAATATGGAATAGTCGTTACTTAATGATATTTCGATATTACATGATATGGTTTCGTATTGACTTGATATAGTTTTGTCATAACTTAATATAGTTTTGCCATTATCCGATGTGCTTTCACGATTATTAAATGTGGTTGTGTCATTAGGCAGTGTTTTTAACATATCTTGATGTGTATGTGACTAAACGTTAAGTAGTTGTTACATAAAATAATGTGGTTTTGTTATTTAGTAATGATGATTTTCCGATTCTTTATATGCTTTAACATTACGTAATGATATTTACAAATTTGACGATATCAAACTACATGATGTGTTTGTTTCAGTATGATGTGGTCCTGTCATTCTTTGATGTGGTTATCTCATTACTTGATATTAACGTAGATAACTTATAATAGCCGGGTACTTGTACATCGAAACAACAAAAAGACACTAAGTACAGATCTGAGAGTACTCGATGTAATACTATCTACTCATATTTATATATAATTCTTAAGCAGTTTAGCTCTTTCTGAACACATTGTTTGAAGAAAAAATAAACTTCAATCGATGATTTACCATATGAAAAGGTATCTGGAAAAATCGGAAAATCGAAATGTGGTAACATTTGTAACAGAAATCTTATAATTTTATAGAATCGTTTACTACGCGGAAATAGTTTGTCCTTCGGTTATTTGTGTTCGAGTTGTTTTCCTTTACATAAGAATATCAATTTCATTAATGGGATTTATTAAAAAGTGGTCTTTATTAATAATATAAAAATCATTTTCATTCAGAGATGCGAAAAAGCTTCTTATTAGCATCAATGTCGTATAAATGTATGACGTTATTATGATTGTGAAGTCTTAAGAAGGGCGTTTAAGGTTCTTAAAAGTGCTGACTATACTATTTGATTATAAATATTATATATAATGACAGCCATTCATTATATATAACCGAGACTATTCAACCTACGAAACCTATCGCAGATAGGTCGCTTATGAAAAAGTACAAAAGACTGACATAGTCATTTAGTTCAGCTGTTTGATTTTGCATTGCTGACACCTTGCAATATTTTTTTGCACTGTTAGGTTGAGAGGAAAAGTAAAATAACAAAAATACCGAGCACCGAGGATCAAAACGGAAAGTCCATAATCAAATGGCAAAATCATAAGCTGAAATACATCAAACGAATGAATGACTAAACAAATGGTTAATTGTTTATACCGTACATAACCAAATGAAATAGCCTAATTTAAGCAGATAAATATGTTCTGTCCGTGATGTATGACCAATCGCTTGAGAGCCATCCCCGCAAATACTTATATTAATCAGCGCGCTTAGGCTGTCCTTTATTTCAATAGTTAGACCAAATCTCGGGAATATACTCACTTGACTTGCAAGATTACAGTACAGTTGTGTTTATCATATTTCTATATGTTTTTGTCATATGAAATCTGTTTACGAATACATTCACATTACCTCGTATGTATTGTATAATACAGCCGAATTATCTCAGAAGCGTAATGAAGTTTCCTGACAATGAGGGTACATATAGGTGAAAATGTATATGGTATTTACAAGTATGTCACTTATGTGACACTTTTTACTTACATTTTTCTCTGTAGTAAATAGTTATATCTGTGATATATGCAGATCCGAAAGAAAAGTGAAACATCCACCAATCTGCTGGTGTTGTAGAAGTACTGTCTACATGTGTATGGGTACAAATACTTGTAGAAAATTGATTTGATATAGGTGGTTGTATAGCAAATTCTGCTTTACCATATCGACCGCTACCGTAGTAAGAACTCTGCGTAGCTTTGCCAAATGGAGTAAGGTTATCTGTAAAATAAACAACACATATAAACGTAATAATGATAACACATTGCATATTTAAAATAAATCATTGTATAGATTGCAAAATCTCTTTAGTATTGATGGAACGGAAGTATGATATAACTAATGTATAAAGTTGGTCCAAAAATCAACAAGTTACGTTACCATAAACCTGTGTAATTATTATTTGTTAATAACTTAATTGCTTCAGATCGTGCTGATTTTTTCATATGTTATCAAAGGTTCATGTCTATTTATGTTTGATACTTCTTGAATGAATTTTGTAATTAAAGATGATAATAATAATCTAGATACTATATGTTCATTTTGTAAACTATTTGAAAATAAAAATAAACATAAACATAAAACTGTTTGGACTTTCATTTAGCGTTTAGATAATTCGGGTAATCTACGATCAGTTTTTAAAATTAGTTGTTTGTATGCTTCGAATCTGACATGTTAAACAATTTCCAAATTGTTTTTACAGTTCTTTGTAATTGTTATGCTGATACACCATTGTCAAAGATTGTGGAGAGGTGAGCGCTCACAAAAATGTTTAACCCAGCCATATATGTCTGGTCAAAGTCAAGAACCTGTAATTGAGCGATTGTCGCTGTTTTTGGTTTGTCATATCTCTATTTCATTTATTACTTTGCCATACATCAAGGCGATACTTTCCTTTTTTGAATTGTTTCACATTTTGCCATTACTGGCCTTTTACTGTGGATCCTGTTGTATGGATTTCGCTCATTGTTGAGAACCGTACAGAAAACGGTTACAAATTGTTGCTTAAATCCGCTTCAATTGACGGCTGGTTGATAAATGACTAGTTGGAAATCATATCACTTTTCCTTATTTTATATACAAATGTTAAGTATGGCTTATAAAGTTAACAAACCTTTAAAACATTACATAACAACAACTTACGTTGTGCTAAAACGGCCAATGGCACAGTTGTGTGTAATAGAAGCACTAACAACATATCAACTAGTTTTGTGTCTAGTAAATACATCAGGAACTAATTTTATGCTGAAATGAATGAAATGAGGATAATTGAATGCATCTAAAATTAATATAAATATAATTTGCAATCTGGAATGTAAATTATTTTGGCCGCAACATTTTACCAATTAAGAAAAAATATAACCTTGAAAAAAGCCCAAATGTTCTTATAGAGTAATACAAATCTGCGCAGTTATACAATTAAAGGATTAAGTGTCTCATAATCGTCATCGAGCTTGGAAAGAGTTATGTAAACCTTAACAACAATAACTCAGGAAAAAATAACTAGTTTTGCTAATCATGCATAAGTCAACTTTCAGCTATGTCGTTCCTTAAAACTAAAAAGTGCTAAAGAACCATGTACCTCAATACAATTTAAAAAAGATATATTGGACTGATTAATATGTATAACAGTATTTGTATAGATATGAAAATATAATTGTGAGTGAGAAAACACCATAGACCATTTGATATAAAAGTGAGCAACCATAGGTAACCATACTTGTGTTGTGTTTAGTAGATATCGGATAGAACGGCAAGTGCGTGGTGTAACTTAACTATAATTTCAATGTCAGTAAATATTTTCCATCAACAAAAATTTCCCGATAATTATACAAATAAAGGTTGATAATTAAGTTAATCATCTAGTTATAGATTAAAGGGGAATGTTATTGTTTTATTGTGTTGTCTTTATTACCAAGCAGGATTTAACTTCAGCGTTTTTTTTTTTTATATAATATAAAAAAAAACAGTTTCACTTGAAAAGAAGCAGACAAACTGCTTTATAGTTTATACCATTAAGATGTTGAAGAAATCGATATTTGTCAAAATAGTCAGCAATAAAAGGCCTAGGAATGACACATGTTAAACAATTACGGTCTGATTTACGTACAAAATAATGCTCAAAAAGAAATATGATATACAGCAACAAACGACAAAATGCTTAATTACAGGCTTCTGATTTGGGACAGGCACGTGGTTAAACTAAGTGGAAGGCGCACTAACACTAACCCTAACATAGGACAGTGGTGTTACAGTACGACATAAGAACAACATCCCTACAACACAAATGCAGTTTTGTACAGTACAGTTTTGGTGAATGTTTTTTGTTTCTCATATACTAAAGCCAATATCCCGATTTAGTTTAAATTGTGAATGAGTACAGTGAAGAAGACGGATGGAACATTTTTTTACATGGACCACGGGTAATTGGTCACATTCCATGTTCATGTGTATTTACATTAGTGATGTGCATGTACGTTCGATTTTTTAATCAATCAGTCGAGATCAAGTATATACTGTGTATGGAATGATTGGTAGATAAACATTCATGCAGTCTGTTCAGGACATTATTCTCAGGCATTTCCGACACTTTTTAAGTTCATTGATACCTGTAGTAAGACCTTCATCGTTCAGACTTTCAATATAAAATCAGTGACGATCTAAATTAAAAGACATTCCACAGATATAAGAAGATGTGGTATGATTGCTAATGAGACAAATTTACATCCAAGTCACAAGTTTTTGAGTTAACCCTTCTAGGTCAAAGTATGTCCCTCGACACGGAGCCTTAGCTCACACAGAACATCAAGTGCCCCAAAAATGCGTAAGGTAAAACCATTTAAATGTTAAGATATATTTATATTGAAATTCTAAAATCAAAATTTGTATCCTCGTCCGTGAAAGTGTTGCGGAAATAGTTTAAACTGTATATATATGCAGTTTCAAACACTTGCAAACACTAGTATATTCAATAATATGAAGACGTGATTGTGTAATTTGAGTTGGTTTCTACTTTAGGCTGAACTATTAGCAAAGAAGTTGATGACTCTCCAAATACGTCTTGTTATTTAATTGGTCTAGGATATTTAGCCATAACCTTGATGGTTAAGTCTAAGAAAAATTAATACAAATTTACCAAGATGCTGATTTCCAGTTATTTTTTAACAAACAACTCCTACATGTACATGTTACATGTACAATATCAATTTTACGGCAATATAAATATGAATGAAAAAAGTTCATACGCAGTATAAAGAAGATAAAAATACCCATCCTATTTTCAAAAAAAAAATGTATTAAAATCGGACTATATAACATGATAAGTTAACAGTGATTAAATTGACAATGAATTTGAATCTTTTTTTTTTTCATTGCGGAAGACTTTTGAATTCCTTCACTTTAAAGTTTTCCTCCAAAAGAAAAATTAGTTGTAAATTATATACAACTGATTTCTAATTTTACATTATTTCTCGATCGTATAACACCAGGAAACGTAATACAAATATGCCATTCGATACTTTAGGAGTTTATTTGCATAACGAATTTTAGTATCATAGTTTTAACACATATCTTTAATTTTTATACAAAACGGATTTTTAGTTTGGTTTTAATACAACCACAACTTTACAAAGTATATACCATAAAAATATTAGGATTTATTCAAATGATAGATTCAGCGATTGTAAGAAATACGTACCTTTTGTTATGAATTCTCCCACACCATGTACACACATAATAAGCGGACGTACAAAATGTATTATTTTCCACGAAATCTAAATTTAAATCGGAAAATCATTCTAGCGTAAACCAGTCAAGTGTACATTTTAATGACTACTGTTACATTGCATTATGTGAAAGTGTGATTTAGCTAAAATAATAGCATCTATAAATTCAGCTAAAGTCACCCATCATCCCCACATTCACACAAATAGACACTTTTATCATATTTTTCCCCGCTATTGTTTGTTTGTAAGTGAGACTTAATATGCAATGTTAAAAAAAAATTATCTTCTATATATACACAGATGTTATTTCATTATCGTGGAAAACTAAACTCAAACGGCGAAATAAACGACATGCTTTTAGCTTTTTTTTATTAAATAAATTAAATGAGCGTGAATTAATATTTCTCGTATTATTTTTATATAAATAGAAACAAAAGAAATTGGACGCAGACAAAAAAAAACAAGGTTCAATAAATAAAAGTGTTGGTCGAACGTTAACGGTTTTTGTTTCTTTCATGCATATACCGAGGATTGATGAACTCGAAATCATTACTCCTCCGCATTCAACATGAATAACTGTATAAAATAACTTTTCTAAAATATGTTTAAAGTAAGACGTCTGCTCTTTGGTTGGGTTGTTGTCTCTTTAACATATTCCCCATTTCCATTTTAAAATTTATTTCTCTAATGGAAGAGTGTTTATGTTTTGCATGTTTGGATCATGTAAAAAGTAAAAACACAAAAATACTGAACTCCGAGGAAAATTCAAAAAGGAAAATCCAAAATCAAAAGGCAAAATCAAAAGTCCAAACACATCAAACGAATGGATAACAACTGTCATATTCCTGACTTGGTACAGGCATTCTCTAATGTAGAAAATGGTGGATTGAACCTGGTTTTAAAGCTAGCTTAACCTCTCACTTGTATGACAGTCGCATCAAATGCCATTATATTGACAACAATGTGTGAACAAAACAAACAAATACGATAGGTAAAAATGTCACAAATTGGGGTAAATAGTTTAATTCGGTAGGTCACATTGGGGAAAAGGGAACGGGATTGTAGTTACGACATAAGGAACATATTCGATATCATCTGTGAAACTGATGTTCCATAACGGTCAACCAACTCGTAAAATTTACAAAGTGATTTCAACTTCACCATTTGGAACTCTTGATATAAAAATGAAAATTCACAATTGGGAAGCTGAAATCATCTCTTTTGTCGTAAAGTTTTGTTTTCAACCGACCCTCATAGTCAATTTCTAGATATAAGTCATATCAAATGACAAAATCAAAAGATCAAACACATCAAATGAATGGATAACAACTGTCATATTCCTGACTTGGTACAGGCATTTTCTTATGTAGAAAATGGTGGATTGAACATGGTTTTATAGCTAGCTAAACCTCTCACTTGTAGGACAGTCGCATCAAATTTCATTACATTGTCAACGATGCATGAACAAAACAAACATACTCAAAGAGTAAAAATGTCAAAAATAGGAGTACAGCAGTCAATATTGTGTTATCATCTTAATATCACTATAAAAACAACAAATGTAACGAAGAAGCACAAAAAGGCATACATCAAATTTAACATACTCATTTTAAGACATTTATTTGGCATTTTTTCCTACACTGTTTGTCCAAGAGGCAAGTAGCTGTGTAAAACATGTTAATGAGACTCTACATCTCCTTTAACATTGGACGTTGCTCTTCACATACTGTCACAGCATTCGAACAAACTGTTGAGAATTGTTGATTAATCGGTGTTCAGTACAAACAATTTTCAAATTTTTGGCTAATGTGTTTTGTTTATATTATTTTTTTTTATAAATGAAGATTATTAGACATTTTTTATAGCTCTACATCTAATTTT